>WAAD01019630.1:282445-297599 GCA_013389945.1 Fregata magnificens
AGGCGGGTAGCGGGGGCCCCTCAGCTGGCTGGGGAGGGCCGGGGTGGCAGGGGAAGGCCAGGCCCCGCGGGAGCCCGGTGAGGAGCGGAGGGGGCTCCTTGGGCTGCAGCAGGTATCCGCTGCCCCGCCTTCCACACCGGGTACCAGAGGAGTAAGTTTTAGGAGGTTGAACAGGACAGGCATATAACGAGAAGCACTCGATATTTTCCGTAGAAAGGTGAAGAATAGGGATGCAACTTCAGTTGAGGGCAGGGTGTGCTTGAAAATAAGCTATGAGGTGTGTCCACTACCTGTCAGTTTTTTACACTTTAATCAATTTTATACTTTCATAATGGAAGAAACTACTTTTAGTAGCTGCCAAACTGTCCTTTTAATTATTACAGCTTTGTGTATGCATCTGATGAATTTGCAGGTACCACTTGAAGCACTTACAACTTCCACGGGAAGATACTGAAATATTTTCATGTTGGATAAAATCCAGAAGATACAAGTATGGGTCACACAGTAATTTATTTTTTTTTTTTACATTCATTATAAATAATGTGTAAATTGGTTCATCTTTCAGTTTTACATGATGTTGTAAGGACAATATATTACACCAGAGCAAAACAAACTCAATAGAAAAAAAAATATACAATTGTTTTCATTTATACAGAATGTCATGAAATGACAGCATCTGACACTGAACAGGAGACTTAACAGGTAAATGATGGAAAACCTGAGAGACAGTGATGTCATCTGCTGAAAGTAAACGAAAGGATTTTGCTTTTGATAGATCCAGACTGTCCCCTGCTCTACCTTACATATAATCTGGCTAAATTCAAATATGTTACAATCCTTTTATTTTTTTTTTCCAATCACAATTCAAATAATTTAACTTTCCTTGTATTTAAAGTAGTAATTGGAGAATGTGCAACAATGTATACTTTTAAATAATTTTAATTTGACAAGCAGCACTTCAGCTGCGTGAATTTAGTACACGTAAATTTAACTTGGGGTCTCTCCTCTTCCAAAACTCCCAACCCTGGATATCCATGTGCCTTTATTTTCACAGTGATTCATAAAGCAAGAGCTGAAAACATTTAAAACACCTTCTGGTAATGAAGTAGCTAATATCTTAATTGGCAAGACCTGTTGTATGAATGAGGCCTAGAAATTCAGTGACTTTTGACTGGTACAATCCCGTTAAATACTTTGGTATCTTTAAAATGCCTATACTGCATAGGAGACACATTCATGCACAAAAGACTGCTAATGCTTAATAACTGAGATGTTTATATGATTATTTTCAGTAGCCTGGACTTTGTAAAACAAGCTGCTTGTCTTCTGAGCTGACACAATGAACCAATAAGCAACATGACACTCGTTTGTAAGCAGCACTACCATTCTCTGTGTTCCCTCCATTTGGGAAGGGATTGTCCTGAACTGGCCTGTAGCAACAAAAACAGGGCAGTACAGAAAGGCTCTAGAATATGTAATTACAAAAGGCACTTCTGAGAATTAATTCACACAAGTATTCCAGTGAAATCGGAGTTTTGTCTAAAAAATATTTACCAAACATTTTCCTCCTCCTCCTCCCTCCTGTGGCTAGGTTAGTTTTTTGAAGCTAAGTGAAAGAAAAGTAGAGCAAGGTAGGATAGGGTGAGAAAGGGAGAAGTCAAAATCCTTTTTCTCTGTTTCTCCCTTCTATTCCAACATCTGGGCTCCCTTTTTGGTACTGTGCTCTAGAAATGTCTGTACGTTTGGTTTATAAAAACCTGGTAACTACCAGGAGATTAAAAGAATTAGTTAAGTAGTCTAGCCTTTAAAATTGAGTAAGGTGAAATTAATTCCACAACAGTTTATGTGAAGTACTCATTTCCTCTGTTCAGCGTTCAGACTTTGGTCACATACTGAGAGCATTAGAAGTAAACCTAGGTCAAGATATGAAGTAGTGTTAAAATGTGCTAGCTAATGATATTTTTCCAAATACAGTTCTGATCATCTGAACCTCATTTACATTGTTTCCTGGAAGTATTTTGAAACTTTGCTAATTTCCGTAGCATAGGCATGGTTTTAGGGTGTACTCAATTACAGCATTGCTAACATGCAGCCCTGGTACCCACACACAGAGGTTTATTACAACTGATACCACTTATTGATTAATATGAAAAAGAAACAAGATTTTTACTTCAGATTTTTAAAAGCTCTGATTTATATCAATGCAATTTGTCAGTTTGACACATTTCAAATTTGTGAAAAAATTTTGGCAGCCGCTGAGAAACGGGATATGTAAATCCCTGAATTTGAGATTACTTAGAGAAACAGCCGGTACAGGCATTTAGGGTAGCACAGCAGTGAAATAAATTATAAGGACTTTGTGATACTCCAACATGTTGTTCTTACATGATTGTATTTCCATTTCTACTATATTTCTTGCATAAAGCAACGGAGGAGGAGGAGGAGAAGAGGAAGTCATACCCTGTATGTCTAGTTCAGTCCCTCAACTCTCCAAAATTGGTGAGTAACCATGTGGACATAGATAGAATCCCCTACAGCCACGTGCTAATCAGTACCAAGTAAAAGTCATTTTCCATAGGTTACTCCACAGCTTGTAGGCAGTATTATCCCAGTTTCTGGGGGACTTTTGGCTCATTACGAGTGCTGTCAGAATTGTCACCTTGCTAGCGGTCTCAGAGATAAAACATCTCACCCTCTTCCTCCGCATTCTCAGTTCATGCATATTTAAAGAGGTCCAGTTTCAAGTATTGCCAGTATGGCCCCTTTCACCAGTTTTATGTACATTGTTTAAATGCGTCTTACTGGTCTGATGGAGGCAAGGCATTTGTAGGGCATTTAGACTATTTGCAGTAATAGGTTATATACAAGCATTTGAGCATGCAAGCTCTTACTCAGCTGCTTCTGTGTCAGACCTGGCTCAGTCTTGAAGGTGTTCCCAGAAAACGTGCATTTCCCTAACCTCATTGACTGATCATAGGAGGTATTACCTGTCATTACAAACCTTGATGCTCCTCGACCTTCATGACTACAGCACTTCTGCATGTTGGTCTAGGAGTACTAAGGTAATACTCATCCAGATGATACAATTTGGTTTATCCTGCTTTTCCTAATGCACATTTATCTTCATCTGTTGACGTTAACATCCACATTTGTAATGTTGAAGGAAGCTAATTAGGCTGTTATTCCCTGAGTTCTTCATATTCACATCACATATGTTTCTTCACTATTAATTACAAACTTAGATTCTGTACTAGGATCTACTACAAAAGACAGGCCTTTCCAAATTACCACTCAGGTCAAAACGAACACTGCATTAATGGCAAAGGTCCATGTGTGTGAGGCCTAGTGACAGGATTTCACTGAGGAAATCATTCAAGTCCCCCTCTTCATTCTTCTACCAGTTGTTTAATAAACATACTCCACTGCTTTACTGAATTTAAAAAGTATATAAACAAAACTCACATCTTCACTTCTGTTTAGTGACTCTTCCTTTGTTTAGTATAACTTATTTCCACATACAAAAAAATTAAGGCCTCTACAATTTTTATGTTGTCTGGCAGCACAGCTTAAAAAAAAAAAAAAAGTAGTAGTCTTTATTTGCCAGCTGGAAAATTTCTTCAGATGAAATACTGTTACACTTAGTTGGAGGCAGTAGTCTATTTACATATTTTTAAGAAAACATTTTTTCTGAGCACGGCAGAGAAACAGCCATGAAGAATAACCCAGAAGCCTAATGCGTAAGGTGGAGCATATTGCTTTACAGAAACCGGAATCAGAGTGCAGGACACAGACCCTATCAGGCAAGTCTTGCTTTCAATAGCAATTATACTGACAGTGTTGAAGACTGACATATCAATATTTCTAGGTTTGTGATACATGAAGTATCCTAGAAAGCCAAAAATATTTTAAACTTTTGAATTCAGTAACTTAAGTTTGCATTAGACCTTGGCTTCAGTCTAGATAGGAATAATCAATTCAGTATAGTAAATTCAGAATTTATATTTTAAATTAAAACCAAAGTATCAAAATAAGAAAAACGTGTCTTTTTTTTTTTTTTTAATATAGTGACGATCACTTTTAGGCAAAACTTAGCAGAAAAACAGTTGGGGAATAAACAAAAGTTCTCTTTTGGCAGTGTCCGGTTTGGGATTTAGCTCTGTCCTCTCCTTGGAGGCATCTGGTAACTAAAATTGATCAATACAAAAAGGCAACACAGTGAAAAGCTGAAATATTAACATTTCAGTAAAGTGCATGGGACTGTGGCAGACTTAATGGCTTTGCTATGACCTTATCTCAGATGCTGAATTAAACGATGGGGATGCCAGGTTCTTTACTATTCTGTTGAGGTTGGCAATTTTTTCTTCTAGTAAATAGTTTTTCCTTTCAGCAGTTTTCTGCCGCTGTTCTGTCATCTCCAAAGCCTTCAGCAGTTGTGCATTCTCAACATAGAGATCCTTGACCATTGCATCTGCTTTAGTGTTCTTGGAAAGCTGAATTGTGAATAGAACGTAATTACTCAGCAATTTAAAAGCAAAAGAAAAACAGAAAATTAAAAGCAAGAACAACACTGGGAAAGTTGGTGAATGTGTTTATCGTAACTCAAATATCAAAGGAAGACAACCCACCCATTCATCTTTTTTTCCTTTGTTAAAAACCTATATGTTTGTGGAGTCTTTCTAGGTAGTACGAAACTGGAAAGACTTTGTAAGGAGATGAGGCAGATGATAGAGGGCTTCAAATGAATCTTGTCAGATGAACACTGCTTTATAGCATTTGTCCTCTAAGGATAAGTCTAGTTCATAAGAGGATCCACAAGCCCCGTGATCCCACAGAGATACCTCCTCTAAGGTTTGGACCACCAGCTCCTCCTATAAAATTGGGGAGAGCAGCCACTTGTCAGCGTGCTTGTGGGAACAGCCCTTTGGCAGGAGACCCTGTCAGTATAGCACTTCCTTAACATGGAAGAGGAGACTGTACCTCAGTAGAAAAGAGATACTGTGATCACGTCACGCCTGTCTAAGTGTTCAAAAGCCACCCACCTTTTCCTACACTATTGAGGACTTCTGAAGAAGACAGACCAGGGCAAGAACAAAAAACCCCAAACCATGTCAAGCAAAGGGTGTGTTGGGGCAGCGGGCGTTGAGAAATCAACAATTGTACAGTAATCCTGTCTGTACTCTTCAGAAAATTCTTCCTCCTTTTCTAAGCAACTTTTCCAGTTAGGATACTTGGCCGGAATTTGATGTTTGTTTCCTGACTTCAAGTGCATCAGCATACCAAACAAGCATAGCTTTTAGGAAATTAATGAGTGGTGGATTCAGTCCCCAATTTGGAGTTCTAGGAAGTTTGGGGCAAATATACTGCACCTTAGTTCTGAAGCATTAAAAGGAAAGCACCTTTAACTTTATTCTAAGCAAGAATGGCTTAGCAGCTTTTGCCCACTTAGTTGTTTACAGAAGTAATGGGGACGATTTGAGGAAGAGAGTAAGAATGCTTACTTGTTCTTTCAGCTGATTTACTTTATCTTGGAGAAGCCTCTTCACAAGCCTTAGTTTCTGTTCAACATCCATCATACGTTCTTCCATCATTTTTAGAAGCTGCTCGTGACCCCCCTGGAAAGCAACATTTACGTGAGAATCAGTTAACAAAAATCAGTTCACATTCACCAGTCTCCTTTTTTCCAGTTTATGCTTGAGAAAATAGCTGGCACTCCACATGTGAGTCTATTTTAAAGTTAACTAAATTAATAAACCATAAATGGAAGCAAAATGTTATGGCAACACTTCAAGGACACTCGCAGCATTGAACTAGTTTTCCAAGTCTAAGTTACACTTGAGATTACCAGATCTAGGAGAAATTGATATAAAATTCTAAGTTCTGTCTTGACTGTGATAGTCAGATCTGGATAGTTTCCTTTTCTGGTTCTTAGGTGCTGCCATATTTCTGCTGAATGTGGGAAACAAAATACCAATCAAAATCTTAATGATTTTAGAAAAAAAACTAAGGTGAAGTCATAAGGGCATGTTAGTTTGACAGTATAACTCTCCCATGCCAAAGACCCCTTGAAATTGAGTAATATCCTAAAAAAGTAGGATGCTATTATCCCCAACTTGATTTTTTACTTTTTTTTTTTTAGGTTCGTTGTTGATAACTAACGTTTCCAAATAGTAACTTTAAAATGCTTTTGCTCTTTTTCTTCAGTGAGGTAACAGACAGCCTAACTAAAAGCATGGTAACTCAGTGTCATGAGAGTGCCCGTTATACCAACTGTCAAGTGAAATTTTCCCCAAATGAATTAGAAACAGCAGGAACTTCAAGAAAGCGTGTTTGTATTTGGGGATTTTAGACACTGACTGGAGGGAAAGGGATTCTTTATTTTAATGCTAGCTTGTTACTCTAATTCTAGGAAGTCATCTGAGAAGATTAACTTTGAGAAAGCACTAACCTTCTCCCCAAACCAAAACACCTTCACACATGTGGGGGAGGATAAATGAAAAACTAAGGGAGGAGTGTTTCAGGTAGGTAGTTGCTCATCTAAACGACTGTAGAAAGATCCCCTCAGGGGATTAACCGAAGTCCACTTAACATTTTATTTGTTGTAACCCAGAAACCCCTTAAGTCTATGGTTATATGATGACTTAGCTTGTGAAAAAAAATTGAAAAAAGTTACATTAGAGCCATATAGAAAGCAGTTTTACAGTGTTGCTGGACTGGATATTTTTCCAGATTAAAAAAAAAATACTACTAAGCAGAACTTGCAGGGGACTTTCTAGCCAAGTTACCTTGAGCTATCTTTTGTAATTTGATTGGAATTCAAAAACATGGCTAACTATTACACTTCATATTGGTTGCAGGAGCCTTGAGTGAGTAGTTAAGTGGAAACTAAGAATTATAGTGGTCTCAATAAGCCAAAAAACAGGGATCACAGGTAAAGTTGATTTGAGAATGTTCTGCCTAACTTCATATTATTTCATGTTTAATAGAAGCCAGCTCAAGCATTAGCTTTAAGGTCATTAGAAAGATAGGAGCAAAAAGATCTTTGAAAGCAAATAGCTGAAATGGTTCATGGCTCCCAACTAGAAAAATCATAGGCCTTAAGGAGGTGGTTTTCTGACCTCTTAAAGTATTAAAAATCTAGTTTAATCTAGTAATTTGAGACGACAGAAAAACCACTAAGGAATGTCAGCCAAGAAACAAGTGTGTTAATAATTTTCCCTTTTATGGCACTGCCTTTTTACTTTATGGCCACAGCAGTAGAACATGCCCATGTACTATGCAAATTCTTCTCTTAAATGTGCAGGTACATCTGCTAAAGAGAAGCTGAGTATCTGTACTTAAGTACATCCCCTATTATAAATCTTTCCCAGAAGTCCTGATATGACAATCTTCAGTATCAAAGACAAATATTTTGTCTAAAATTTGTTAATTCTTGTTCATAAAGCTGAAACTATTGATACTATTAAGACAAGAGACATTATGTTTAAAAAAAATTTTATTTTTCATTTACATCAAAAAATGTCATCTTTCCCTGTTAAAAAGTTTATACATCTTATACAAAAATGCAGTATAAATACCCCAGATTTTCTTCAAATATCATATAAAATTAGTACCATTTGAGAAAAATAGTCTCTTTCCACACTGAACAACTCCACATTTTAAATAACATAAATAAAAAGTATTTGTAACAAATTAAAAAAGACAGCTTCTGAACTTTCACAAAATAGCTTCTAGACAAATAAATAGGAAATAACACTGTGGAGACTTTTTTTTTTTTTTAGAAAAAGCACAAAATAATTTGATCCTCAAGTTTCTCAGCTTATGCCAGTTCGTGTGTTTGTGTGTGTTTATCATGGTAAGGAATGAGATCATAAGCAGCCAAGCTGTCAGAGGTGCCCAATCCTCCGGTAGGAATCTGCATGCACTGCTCGCTGCTCCGGTAGCAAGGCCTAGAGAAAGAAGGCAAGTGGGATACTTCACCCTGATATCCAGATTTTCTTTTAAATACGTACGTATATTTAGTTAAAGCAAACCACCAATACAAGCGAAGCAAGCAAAGCAAGACAAACAAAAACACACACAAAAGAAAACATGCAGAGTATCACATATTATATTTCTCTAAATACTAGTATTAGCATTACACATATGCAATTGAGGAGATATTCAGGATGCATTTTCTAGATGTAAGGACTCTTCAGGTGGCTCATCCACATTTTTGGGGGATTTAAAAAGATCAGTGGCCATGATTAACTGCAATTAGCAAAGCAGTTAAGTTTCTTAGAGGAAATTATCTTTTTTATATATTTTTATATATTTTTTATATATATACATATATAATCTCACAGATCACCAAAATAGCATTTGTGAAAAATGTAGTCCAACTGACCTCCTTTGAAAACTTATTTGCATTTCTATTATATATCCTAGTTGTAAGTCTTTTCCTGAGACAGATGGACAAGCTGTTGGTCAGAGGGGACTTAAATTTTGAAATAAAGTGCTAAAGAAAGGGGAAGTTGAGCAACTCTAAGTACTCTGAACAAAAATATTGGTTAGCAGAGGTTCTAAGAGAACTTAGGAAAAGACCGGGTCATTAACAGGCTCCCAAATCTAGCTATTGAGCAAGGAATATGAGAACAAGTGCAGCGATTGCTACTGTGCAGCAGGTAAGAATCTAGCACTAGACACAGCAGAAACAGTCATTTGGAATTCTGAGGAGTCCAGACAGGTTAACACAGTAAAAAAGGCTCAGGAGTTTTAATTTAGTGAAATTTGAACATATGACTGTAGCCTTTGCACGGCAACAGCTCAAGGCCAACTGTAAAATGAATGAGAACACAGACCACCATAGCAATGATCAAAAAGCAATGAAAACTGCAAAGCATGAGGAACATAAAATAAATCCAAAAAGGGAGGGGGATAACTTTCGACACCTTATTACACAGAAGGACTCAGGATTTAAGAAAGCTGCAAAGTGCAAAGCAGCAGCAGCAAAACTAGGTGATTAAATTTACACAGAAAGCATGGATAGCCTGACATTGTACTCACTGGTGAAAAGATGATGAAGAGGGATTAGGATGCAATTTTTCAAGATGCTAAAGGGGACATTAAAATGGACATAAGCTCAACTAAATGTTAACCCTAGAAATCAGGATGACGAAGAAAAATCAACAGTGAGAATTAAAGCAAGATGTGCTTACAGAAGTGCCAAAGCTGAGAAGAACTAAAACAAATTTGGCCTTGTTTATAGTTGTAGAATGCATGTGTTTAATAATGATTTTAGAAAGTTATCCAATAAAGCCTATGAAAAAAGCTGTAGGAGATGTTATAAACCAGAATATCCCATCACTTTAAGCAAAAAAAAAAAAGAAAAAAATTAAAAGGATTAAGTGGATTAGCGCATTGACAGCAAATATTTGCAAAGCCTCTCTGAAAGTATTTTTAAATTCATGAAGCCTTCCAGAATAAAAGCTTTTACAGGAAACGTAGAAGTGATTTTTCTGTATAACGACAAGTTCCAGGATGTGACTAGTTTGCAAATTGTTTCTCAGGCTTTCAGAAGCAAAATTACGAAGTCATCACTCCTAATGCAATACACAGCACAGTCATTTGCAGATGCTACTGCTGTAATATGGCTTTTATTGATTTAAAAATTAAGCTGAACGCTCTACTTTCCATTGTATGTGACCAAGTACATTAGCCTGTGGTAATGCACTTCTATCAGGACTCAGCTGAAAGGGAAAGAACCTTACAATGGAGTTATTTTTACTTATCCTATATTATTTGCTGTTAAGTTCTTTTTTGGGGGGAACTTTTAGATTTTATGCCTTTCTTACAAAAAAAAAAGATTTCTTCCTCCAAGTTTTGGAAACTTTAGAAACTGTTACTGCATATACTCTCTCTCCATAATACCTTTTTTCCCAGAATACCGTATTAACACGCTCAAAGATCTCTGAGCTTCAAAGTCTTGGTCTTATTTATTTTTTTTTTTTTTTAAAAGTGGAACTGCAATCTGAGTTTAAAATGTAAAGGGTTTTTTTTTTCTGCTAACAGATTAATAAAAGTGTTAGTATTTTATCTAAGTTATTCAGAGCTTTATCTTTTCTCATAAGATAAAGTTGTAATATGATTTTAAGACCTATGGCCTGAGCCAAAGCTTTAGAGATTTAGAGATTCGGTTACTTTTTGAAGACAGTCATTTGGCAAGCCTAGTGCCCAAGCTTAGTTTTATATGGGAGACACAAACTTTTCTACCTATTGCCTATAATTCAGTTTTACATGTTAAAAAACCAAAACAACACTAAAAGTGACTCAGCCCAATATGTGCAGTGGCTTTAGTCTTCCTTGGAATTAGATTGTTTTTCCTCAGAAATGCCAATGTTGAAGTGTCTGTGTAATGATAACAGTGCTCTCCAAACAATGTCATGTCATATGGCCAAATAATGAAGATAGGCTGACCTTATAAAGAGGATTAATTTGTTTGTATTCTGCTCTACTACAGCAGACAGAACTCCATGTGACAGCAACAGCCCAAACTAGTATTTTATGTGTGATGGGTATGTGCTTGTGCAATATGTGATGTAGTGTATTTTTCACAACAACGGTTCCAGATGTGGACATTAGGCAAAGAAAACAAAACCAAAAACAACCCCTATAAACACTTACTGCACATTGATCAGAAGGAGAAAAGCCAGTTGAATGTGGATGGGAGTGGTTTTTATTTCAAAAAGATTAAGAGGACTTCAGAATTAAGCTATGGCTCAAGCTAAATATGCTAAATAACAAAGGTTTGTTTTGTACATATCTTTGATAGAATGAATTTTAATTTTTGAACTGGCATAAACAGAGAACGGATCTCATCAGAATTGAAAAACACACAAGAAAACTAACCAGATCTCCTTTCAAAGTCGTAACCTGCAGAGTAATGAGAGCTTTACCTGTTGCATGTTTGTTTCAGAGGGTCTACTTTCAAGTTCTTCCTGAAGACGTTGACTCCTCCTCTCTGCTTGTAGTAGCTGGTGTTGGAGCTGCAGGAACTGTTCCTTGGGCACCATAGCACAGCCTTGCTGCTGGAGCTCCCGGGAGTGCGGTGATTGGCTAAGCATCACACTGGCGCTTGAGTGGAGCATCTGAAGATAAAGTAAATCAGCCATCAGGAGAAAGCAGCACTGCTGTTTGTACAACATATCTTTTAGTGATGCACTAGACATCAGGTTAGTCTTGAACAATTTCTTGTACGCAAGAGAAACAAGCCTGAACTCAGTGACAGAAGCTAAGTAGACAGCTTTTCTCTTTCCAATGAGAAAAGCTGCATCTTTATGTATAGTTCTGAAGTCTAAAGGAATCTGAGCTTTGATTCATAATTTCAGACCTGAATTATAAATTGACTGACTTGCTGATGACATCCTGTCAAAGTTAAATGGGCCTGTGGTGAGTTTTAACTTAGCAGTCCTTTTTAATTTTAACCTTGATCTCAGCAGCACTTCTAAAAATAGTATCAACTTACAAACAAAAGCACTAGCATGAGGCAGGCTGAAGAAGTTTGTCCACCAGTGCTGATTATTTCTAGTCTTTCATCTAGGATGGAGAGATAACATTCTCAACAGCAAAACAAATTTTCAATGTAATGTATGATGACTTAAGTAATTTGATGCCAGCTGCTATATTACATTCAGAATTCAGTATTTAGAATCCCATATATCTTTCGTTATGTTCACTACCAACTGTAGAAATTTTAACACATTTTATAATTTTCATTTCGAGACATGCCACAAGCAGAGTTTGATAGCAGGTCTGGAGACCTCCTGGGTGTCTGTGCTGCAATAAGCAAGAGTATACTCAGAGGGGCCCTTGACATATGGATGCATGTAGTAATCTGAAGTAGTTTAATTCCAAATTTAAGTCTTGCTTTCATTACAAAAAGTTTACCAAATGCATCAGCAAATCTGTGTAATGTAAAGGTTGTATATGCCAACAAAGAGTTCGTGCATCCTGGTTGTCCTTTGTGAAGTTATACTACCAGAGAATTCTTTTGGTTGGTAAAACTAGGCCTCTCATGTGGGAGAAAAGGATCGCATTCCTAATAGCCCTTGCTACGGCAGAAAGAGCACCTCAGGGCAGACTTGTCCCGAACAGTTTAGCTTCCCCACAGCATTTAATTAAGTGCTGCTCCCAAGCACTGCTATGACAATTACTGGATGAAAGTGGCTAGAAAAGAGGCATTTCTGGCATTACCTTACTACGGTAGCATTGCAACCACGAGAGCCCAAGTTAGATAAACTGGCCCAGCATTAGATAAACTTTCGGACGATATTAAGAGCTAAGATTGTTGCGTGTGACTGTTTAGCATTTTTCTAGACTAAAGTAAAATCCAGGTAAGACTAGCTCCCAGTTGTAATAGTTTATAATACTAAAAAAAGACCAGAACTGATGTTTCAGACAAGCTGATTTGCAGCTTGAATATGCATAAGATTAATACTTTCTTCCCATAAAGTTCAGTTGACCACACCATAAAATTCTCAGTTGTTATCTCAAAACCATTACTCTGTTCTCTTAGGAAAAGGCATATAAAATTATGTTAGTGGTTTTAATTTTCCTTTCAGAAGTGGTAGAATTAAGACCTCAATTCATAATCATATTTCACTTATTGAGTTCATCTATAATACAAAGAACTATAAGCATTTTTCACAGTGGTGGAGCTCTTCTGGCCGTGTTAGCATCTGTACATCTCTGCTGGCCCAGGTAAACAGAAAATAGGTTTGTAAGTATTTTTAAATGAAACTATTTGCATTTTTTTAAACTATCAGGATGTTCTCTTGAATCAACTTGTCTGTAAAGGAGCTATTCTTTTACTGACAATATAAACAGTCAAAATAATGAGCTTATGATGGAATTTGTTTAGGGTTTCCTGTGATGTTGTGAAGCACATGAGTTTCTAATGAAAGAGCTGAATAAACAGTCAATGTTAACAGCATCTTAAAAATAAATACCAATTGCCTGGCTAATGAAAACAATATAGTCTTGCCATATTCATCTGTGGAAGAAAGTGGAACAATAATGAACTTGCTAAACTATTAGGGACGACACTGAGTGTGATCACGTATCAGTTAATATTAAGGAAACATTTGACAGTCTGGTGAAAAAGCATGCAGATATTAGAAGTAAATACGAATACACCTTCAAGCCTCACAGTCAATGGGTTAGAAGGAAGGGGCTGAGCCACTTTTCATTTTCTTATGATCAATTTAACTCTTTTGAATGCAATTGATTATTTCTCTCCATTTTCGTGGCAATGCCTTAGAAGTATGCAACTTCTTGGCCTACAGAATCAAATTGCATGATATACTAACCACAAAGAAGTTAGTGCATCTGTCAAAGTAAAAATTTTACATTAAAATGAATAGTGGCTTCTTTACTTAAAAGATGCATGGAATAAATAAAAAAAAAATCCATAAAAGAAAGAAATGTTTTCTCCATGCTATGGTAGTACATTGAAAATGATTGCTCTACCTTCGCACACTATTTCAGAAAGAGAACTGCACCCTTCTCTGCTAGTTCCAACCACTGAGTTCTAGACAGGTTAGCCATGAACAAAAGGAGAACAGGCACAAAAGAGAAAGTTAGAAATCATAAAGTGCGACGTGAATGTTATACACACCTGCTGGGAAAATGTTATCAGGAGTATCAGAAGTCCTGCATGTTTGAAATACAAATTTTAGGAGCAAATGCAATTCCGTGCTTGGTGTTTATACTAAAGGGTTTAACAGCATTTGGAATTTTCCCAAAGCTTGATTAAGACTATATAAATAAAAGTGCAGGGCATATAAACAGTCTTCTCAGTAACTTGTCAAAATCTCATCTTTTCTAATCAAGTTTTTACAATTTTGTTTCTAATTACATAGTATATTCAGCATAACGTGTTTCCCATTTGCTCTCTTGATGAAAAACATAAAGTCTTCTAATAAATGGTGTTGTAAAAGCCTCATCTAGAAGATGCTTTGATTTATGGAACAAGTCAAAATTGTGGTGGTGTGGTGTTTTGGGGGCTGTTTGTTTGTTTGTTTGGGGTTTTTTTGGGTTTTTTTTATATTATGTTTCAAACTCAAATTCAGGACATCAAGTTTAGGCAAGACTGCTGAGAGACAACTTGGAGGTCTAGCCTGACCTTAAGGGATACACTAACTTAACATAGTTAAGCTTGCCCATTCCTGTAACCAAGGACACTTGAGAATTTTGCGGTTTTCAGAACATCCAGCATGATCCATCTCCAGCAGTACTGAACAAACATCCACATTTACAGCAGGCTTTGGAAGAATCTCAACTGAAGTTTTCAGTCATGCCTTTAGATGAACAGCAAGTTGTGTAAATTGTTGTTCTATTACGATCTAGATAAGATAGCAAGGCTTAAATTCAGCAAATTATTCCCACAGTAAATAAAGAACAGGTTTCTACATTAAAGAGCAGCATTACACAAATATTAGTTAGGAAACTTGAGGTTACACGTTTTAGGAAGGAACAGGAAAGCGTTAGCCTTGCCTCAAGCACAGAAACAGATTTCTTCGCTGTTTGATTTTCTATCTGAAGCCTTACGTGAATTACGATAAACCACAGTATGCTTCAGAGAAGCATGTTTGTCACACTAACATCTTGATCATGAAAGATGACATTAGGCATTAGGGAAGATTAATTCTTCTAGTTTTGATTAGTTTCCTCTGTTCCTACACATGCAGAAGTTGTTTTTAAATAAATGCAAAGATTCTGTGAGATAGTGATAAAGCCCCACACTATTCAGAACAGTCAACACCAATTGAAAAGTACCTCCATTAACTGATCATCCAGTTTGACTTGCTTTTTTCTTAGCCCTTCATTTTCTGAGCTGGTTTCCAGTTCACGTTCAAGAGAATTCATCTGACTGATCTGTTAAATACAAGGAGTTTTCTTAAAGACAGTAGTTTCTAATTTTAACTGGTTTTTTTCAATATGCAAGTCATGAATCACTGCACTTCAAGACAATTCAAGATTAAAAGACATAAGTATTTGGACAAGTGTAATGCTTTGCTGAAAGTGACGAGTAAGACAATGTTATACAGCGTCTCGGACACAAGTTTCAAATAATAGAATCATAAAACCATAGAACCATTAAGGTTGGAAAAGACCTCTA
>WAAD01019631.1:1631-24258 GCA_013389945.1 Fregata magnificens
GGATGGAGCACCCACCACATCTTAAAGTAAGACAACATTATAGGTCTTTCCTTGATTTGAGTATCACAACACAGTGTGTAGCAATCTAACATACTCAGTTATTTAAAAACTGATAATAATAAACAATAACTGCAGAGCAGGATAAGAAAGAAACAGTGATACACCTTTCAAGCAGGTGGTACTAGATGAACTTCGGTAGGTTCAGTGGGACTAAGTAAAACTAATGTCTCAGAGGACAAAGACTGATGTGACTGTAACTAAGTAAGCTCTTTTTTCTGCAGTCTTTTCTCTCATCTCATGCCATCTTTTTTTTCATACTTTTACAGCTAGACAACAGGAAAGAATTTGAAAACCTGCAAAGGCTGAAAAACTCTTCAAAGATTATTATTTGTGCCCTTTAATAGTGGAAGATAATGCACATTGAATACTTAGCCATAACTTTATATGGACATAAAGTAAGCCTTTTCCCTCGTGTTGTCTGAAATCAATATTGGCTAATTTCCCAGCTTTCCAAATCTATTACTTCACAGGTTACTATTGTCTATTGATGTTGCATATATCTCTTCTTTATTAAATCATTCTCTTGACTCACAGATCTGCATAAACAGAGCTGCACAGAAGAAAAATCATATGAGTTCACGTAAAGTGCAACATATACGTTCACATTTTTGTACAATATCAAACAACAGAACATAGGCAAGTTTCAGGCTTTGTTTCTGAAGGAGATGTCTTTCTCAGACTTCCAATTTACATTATTGGAGGTAGAATCACTATTATGCTAACCTAAGACTTATAATTTCGTATTAATTCCAGCTATACACATACATTTTCACCTTTGTACTTCTGGAAAAATAACAACTTCTATTGCCATTGCTGTTTTTCAGGAATACCCATTCTTGTACCTTTTTTTCCTATAGAAAGTGATATGCTCCTAATCGTAAAAGCATTTTTAGTGTAAGCTACCTCTTACCAACAGAGTCCATCCTTACTATTGTTCAACCTTTTATTCTTCACCCTCTACAAGGTACAAAAAGATCTGACTGGGAAAAGTAATAAAAAGATAATTGGTTTTGACATCATTATGATTAGGGCATTATTTCTTGAATAGAAAAAACCCACAATCTATATTTAAAATAGTCAAACTTGGGATAAATCCAATGGACTTAGGAATTTCTAGGCCCCTTATCTCTGAAAGCTTCTTTTTCCTTGATCTTTCCTGTTTGATTCCCGGCTCCATCAAGTTGCACTGTTCCCAAACAGTGGCAGTTTTGACAGCATATGACTGGAGACAGGAGAGACAACATATAGATCAAATTGCACATTAGCAGTAAAGTCAGGAACTGGCAGCACAGGTGGACTTTCAGCAAGTAGAAGGCAATGGGACACTAGGAAGTGTGCTTACAGTAGTCCGCACCAGAAAGGTGCTACTCTCTGTGTACAATGTAGTCTTTCAACTACTCATACCATAATCCTCAAAGACAGAAAATTTGGTAGTCCATTATTGGGATGACACACACAGCTGGTCTAATCTCTATGCAAAAAGACACGGCAAAAGGGCAAACATTTTCTAATCAGCAGGAAGCAGAGAAACACATTTTCTTTACTTATAGAACAAAATTTTGTGAAAATATAATACAACTAGATTGTTTTGATGGAAAGGAAGCAAGTGTCTTCAGTACATCATAGGAATTATAAGTATCTCTGTCTGCACAGAGGAATTCTCTCTTTGACTTTACCATGGCAAATACAACTTTGTTGTTCTTCATCCAATTGCTGAACTCTTGCTAGCAGAACTGACAAAAGAATGAGAAACTGTCCCATAATGTACACTGATCAGGGGGTTTTCTGGAGATAATCTGATGGCTTTTGCCAGATGAGGTACCACCAAATATCACAAGATGTGTTCTTGCTAAGAAGACTGGTATAGGAGTCTGGTATATGATGCAGAGCAAAGACATAAACTACTGAACTACGAATTTCTATGGAACAGCTTGCTAGCTGAGGCAGATTAGCCTCTGACCAATTCTAAGCAAATATTTTGATTTGACAAATCATTTTTTCCTTGACTTCGTCAACATAAACAGTAATTTTTCTGACATAAAATTTAGATAGAAGCTTCCAGAGCAGTCCTATTTATAAGTCATCTTAGTGGCAATAAGTAGCATCAATGCAAAAATGAGATATATGTATCATTTTTGACAGTGGATATTAGTCCAAGAAGCCTTCTGAAGATACTGGTAGAGAAGTAAAATAAAACAAGGAAAACTGAAGCAGTTGTGAACCCTCTGGAATGACAGCAGTGGATGCTTTAGCTAGGAACATCACCTATGCACCAAACATTTTTAGCCTATGACAAGAGTTACCACAGTCACAGACCAAACTGTAGAAAAAAATGTGTTTGCTCATTTACTCCTTCCGAAGTCTCTATTTAATAATTTCATCAATTAAGTGTTCCTCTGGCTAAAACAGAGGTAATAACTTAGTACTTCTTTCCCTACTGTGATGTGACATCATTCAGCACACTGCTAACCTTGGATGGGGCTACCTGCTGGGAATGATGTGTCAGAGTCATCTCTGATGTTGCAATATCACTCCCTACAGTAGGGACTTTAAGAGGTGAAACCTCTGGGATCAATCTTAAAACCATTGTGGCTCCCTGCAGAGCACAGGGAATCTTTTTTTTTTTTAAAGCAGAGACAGGTTGTTGTTTAATCTTTATGAAAATCTCTAATCTCAACATTTCTTTTAATATTTACTTCTTTTTACAAGCTCACTTTTTTACAGGATCAGAAAATCACAGAGTCATTCAGGCTGAAAGGGACCTCCAGAGGTCTCTAGTCCACCCTGCTCTATGCAGTGTCAATACTGAATCCAGACCAGGTTGCTCAGGGTTTTGCTCAGCTGAGTCTTGAAAACCTTCAACGATGGACATCTACAGCTTCTCTGGGCAACCTGTTCCAGTGCTGGCTTTCCCCTTTCATTCTTCTAACATTCACACACACAAAATTGAGACATGCATCAGATTCACCAGCCTGTGATCAAGACTTCGTCTGCCCACTTCAACAAACTCTTCAAGTTTGGGGGTTTTTTAATATCTAGAAAATTATCTGAACACTTACTTTTCCATCAGAATCAGGATTTCATGATAATACAGAGACAACATAGCTGTGATACACACAACTGTCACAATATATTACCTTTGTTTGTTGGGATATTTTGGGGAATCCAAGTAACTGGAACTTCTTGAACCAGCTAAACAACAAATTCCAGAGTAAGGGATTGAAGTAACTTAATTTATTCCAGTTTTATTAAACTTTTTGTTTACTTCTGACTTGATTTAATAGAAGGAAAGCATACACTAATACTGTAAAAATACTGAACTGGCTCTAATTACCTGATTATTATTATTAGAATTTCAAAAGGTCTCCTGACAGGGTTTAATACTACTTTACTGCCTGCACTATCAAAACTGATTAAATCTATCATATTATATATTTAGCAATGGAATCATTTGTTCAGAAATGAAAAAAGGGTCAGCTCATTAGTCTGATTCAGCTTCTTTTACAGTCAATGAAAAGGTATCATGAAAGATGACTCAGAAACTATAGCAGATCAAATATTTCAGACACTAATGTAGGAGAAAATCTTACTCCAGACTGCAAACTGGATGAAGTCCATCACAGCAGAGCCAGGATTTCACCCAAAATATCATTTTCCAGGCTGTTTTTTTAATTGTCTGCTAAATAAATGTAACTACTTCAATGCACTAACTCCACCTCAATCCCTATCAAATGTTTTAGTGTGTTTTCATGTTTTTTTCTTTCACTAGACAATCCCTGCATGAGTAAACATCAGGTAGGTTTAAGTTTTCAGCTGTTATTAGTATTAGTAAATCTATAAAAACCAACGTGTATGAAAATGGAAAGCAGTTTCTGTGGAGCAGTCGTAAACATTCTGAAAAGTCTCTTATACTCCCATTTTGGCCATTACATCTCCTGTCCAGAATGTGCTTTAGAATTATTCGCTGGGGCACAGGGCTGTTCGGTTGGAGAGGAGGGTTACAGCAAACAGCTGGCCTGCATTTAAAGGCTTTTATAGGCATTCTGGTTTTGCGCATCTCAAGTAGTTTCTGAATGCATTCTGAAATGTTGTGAATTGCTTCTCTGACCATTCTGGAGTCAACAAAAATAATCCTACCTCATTTTCATAGGAAAAAAAATTACGAAGCCAAATTTAGCAAAAAAAATTGGATTAGATGAATCAAATTGAAAAATAAGACCCTTACGTTTGAGGCAACACGTCTCCACATAGTCCTTTGTGATTGCAGGTGGCAAATTCTCTTGCCCAGATTACAGGCTTTGTCATCCAAATGGCATGTGCATGTGCAAATTTTAGGGTTAAATAGGATCCAAGTGATTTACTAGTTATATGTTAGTCCCTTGCTTAGGGTTGACTTCAACCACCTGTGGAACATGCATTCAGTCAACACAGTGCTACTGATTGCTCACGAAGAAACATGCTCAATCCTAAGCAAAGCCCATCCAATGCAGCTCTTACCTGTACCTGCAGTTGACCATAATCATAAAGGGTAAAAACCTGGCATCTTTCCCTGGACTGTGGATTATAGTGACTTCTGAGGAAGCTACATCACAACATGGATGGCAAGAGCTCTCCTAAGACTAGACACTGGCTTGGTTTGTTCTCAATTGATTCTACCAGCTGATGTATTGTGCTTAAAACAAAGAAGAAAACATACGAAGAAAGCTACCCTCAACAATCTGTCCTTTTTTTTCCACCTCCAAGCCCAACAAAAGTAAGTCAAATACTTTTTGTTTTCTCTTTAAAATATGTCTTCAATTTCAGGCCAGCCAGTCAAGAGGACATCTGAAGACTTCAACATCTCATATAAATGACGCTTGATCACTATTTTTCTAATCGTTAGATATCCAAAGAAGTACTTTCATTGTTAAAAAAAAACTGAAGGGAAAAAATGAAATCCCTGTTTCTAGTGATTTTTGCTAATTAACAGAGCTGAGGGCTAAAACTGTCCTTCTAGCCATAACAGCATTAGAGCATCATGCATAACACTATCTCACTAAACAAGGGTAGCTTTTACTTGTGATGCACTGGGAACCACTAGCCAGATGAAGTAAATCTGAGGAGCATTTTTTCATTAGTTTCATTATCATCAATCCTCAGGGTAGAGAAAGTAAATTTTGTGCCCAGACTTAATATGATACAGGGCTGAACAAATGGATATTATGCACATAACTCCCTATTTATTGTGGGTTTTATATACGTGTATACATGTATATGGATATGCTTCCCACTTTTGCTCAGTACAATACTGACAGGATCTAGAAATAAACAGCAAGTGTGTATAATTTAAATGTGTGCTTTTAAATAAAGCAAAGCTTCGGGTTTGTTTTTTGAGGTGTTTTTGCTCTTTAATAACTGGCAGGTAGAACTTGGCTTAAAAACAGTCATGACAATTTATTTTTAATTACCATTAACCTCAGCAAATCTGTTTTCCTTTGTGTCCATCCCCAGCAGCATGGTGAAAGCTCCCACTCTGACATGACACACAGGCCATCACAGAGCCCAGATGCCAAGCTGCTGAAAATATTCATCCAGCAGCAGCATCTGGCCCCTTGGTGGGCTCCACAGGCAGTGAAGCTGACAGCTCTGAAGTTGCCTGTGGGTCTGTCATGTAGTTAGGCTGCTAGCTGAGCTGACTTATTCTACTCAGTGCCATTTTTCTTTGACTTACCTTTGATCCTGAGATATTTGCATATCGTTATGTGCTTGAGAAAAAGTTCCTCTGTAAATCTCTCACGAGCCCTCTGTGTTTGTGCATTCTTAAAGTAAGAGGTGATATCGCACGAACAGAGTCATGATGTGCATTACTTGTGATGTTGTCATGAGATAACTTCTCTCACCACTTACATAATACATCCTATGTTTAATACAAATTGATATGTGATATCCTGAGAAATCATGCAAGATCTAATAGCAGCCCTATAAATGACACAAGACATGACTGTAGGTACCTTTCAAGCTACACATTAATGTATTCATGTGTTAGTCTCTTAAGAAGGCTGATTTTACTTTTCCTTTCTACCCTGATTACCATTCCCATTAGCAAAGGTCTACAGCACAGCCAAATCCCTGGCAAGCAGAGCTGGCACTCCAGGAGGTTGGAAGGAGGGGATGAGAGCAAATAAGAGAAAGGATGCAAGCTAGCCAGCACAGTAGGAACAAGGACTGGGTGAAAAATAGAAGAGACCAAATGATGATGAATCAAGTTCAAGGAGCATTATTGACAAGGCCAGCTCTTAAGAATTCATCTAGCCTCCACAAACCATTCATTCCTAGGTAGGGGGCAGCTCCTATTACCTTTAAGAAAAATGTGTATTGCTGTTTCTCAACTCCCTGCTTCTTTCCTGGAAGTTACTTGTCCCTAAGCATCTCCTGTTATAATGCATTTCATGACAATAAAACAATGACCATCTTTTTCTTCCCTAAATATATCTATTCATAGCTTCCAAATGTTATCAGGCTCTATAGTGATTTTTACTGTGAGGGTTCCCTTTCATTTTTTAATGCCAGAAGATGTAACATACCAATTCACTCAGAAAATCAAATTTAATTCTTGTTAAATCTGGAAGTAATTACCCCTAAAAGACAAAGGTTTTTTGATTTTTAACTCTTTTGGCATATAAAATATTATAGTCTCCATTACAAATTCTAAATAGGTTCAAAATGAGAACTTTGCTAGATTCTTCTATTCAGCAGTACCAAAGTTACCCCCAGGACAGACCTTACAAAATCTTCAGGAACTGCAAACAATTTAACTCTAGGTAAGGCTTGTCTGATAACTAATTGCAAGTCACAAAGTGCCTCTCTTCTAGTGACTCTAAAGAAAATGCTGGGGTGATTTGCTGAACCTGGCCCCATAGAGATAATTATAAACTACACCTGTGTCAATATAAATCCTGTTCTGTATGTAAATACACAGATTTCTACTGGAAGACAGAATAGAAACTGGAAAATGCAGAGTTCACCTTGTACAAGCTGCCAAAACCTTGATTCAACAACTACTCCAGCATTTCTAGACACTGTACTCTAGCTCTTCTGCCACATGAGTCCGGGCCAAAGGAAAGCAGGAGCCTATTGTTCCTGCAGGCCTTATGAGCTTTCCCTATTGTAATAGTCTGGTTGGGATGCTGTAAGGCAATACATAGTAAAAATTCATGCTTGTACATATGGTGTCGGGCATGGAATAACAGTGATTGACTTGCTTCCTTATTTGGACTAAATAGTAATTGTCCAAAATGAAAACTTTAGGTCAAATCTTTGGAGAGACTTTTCATTTTATTATGATTTGGGAGTCATTTTATGGAATGACCCACCTGCTTAGATTTATGGCTCTAATATATTTATGTCAACAGTTGTTTAGTGCCTGGCATAATCAATTCAGGATTGCTTTAACTGCATGTTATAAGGTGCAACTGAAAATTTTCGTGTGCTGCAGCTGAAACTTCTGGGACTGACAATTTTATGCAAAGTATTTAAAAAAAAAAAAAAAACGTATGAAGTTCAGCAATCTGTAAAACTTACTTGTTTTTTCTCAAGTATCCGACAGCCAAAAAGATTGTTACCTCTACATGAACCTGAAGCTACAAAAGAATAGTTTTAAAAAAAACCCAACCATCCATGGTCTTCAAATTACACACAGCTTATTATACCAGGTTTTACTGTAAAATATGTGCCCTTCATAAAAGAGAGTAAAAGTCGCTTCCTGTATCTTTTATACAATAGCTGAAATTTTACAACTCTTAATACATGTTAAATATCAAGGGCAATTTTCAGAAGTGACATTTCATTTTGTAATCCAACTCAGTTTAGCCCAGAAAACGGAACTGCAGGCCTTAATACTGGATCACTGAGCAATATAATGCTTCCAGATAAGATATGAACTTATAATTGCATTTCTGTTTAATTAACTAACACACAGAGCACTTTGCTTGTGTCGGCTTCATGGGCTTTTTTGTTTTTCTGACTTTCTGACAGCTGCAAAGAAATGAATGTAATCTGATCAAACAAAGTTAGATGAGAATAATCTGATTCAGCATAAAGTCTACTTTGGACAAAGTTAACCATTGAAAATTTTGTGATCAAGCTTGAACCAGTAGAATAAGTAATACTATTTCATGACTTCATATCATGTATGCGTTTGCTTCATTTTTTGGTATTAAGTACTCAGAACTAGATTTTCTATGTGGCTGAAATTAAGCTCTGAACTTTGAATTTACTTTTGGATATGTGCCACACTTGTCTTTACTATTGCTGTTAGTGGCAATCTCTCTAATTTCTTCATCCATCTGGGCAAGCCAACGTACCACTATGTGCCCGAGTTCAGAAAAGTGTCCATAGGTAGCATCCAATCCAACTTTGCAAGCAAGTAAATACAGGTTACATGTTGAACTGTGAAACTGTTGAGCTTCTTTCAAAAATCCAGCCGACAGCGTAAAAAAAGATCAAGCACATCACAAACTATCGGAGCTACAGCCTCCCCCGTAACTGTAAGCAGAATCAGGCTTATTAAGTAAAGAACTTACATCAGCATATATTAGTATTTTCAGTAGCAATTCATTTCCCTGAATACTGAATTAGTCTCATTAATTTAGTAGCTACTTAGAAAAATCTTCAGATTAACAGTAACAAAGTCTAATGCAATGGTGTTACCCAAAGGTGTGGCATTTCCCATCTTCTGAAATTAGAATTAAGTTTAAAAAGACAGTTATAATCACTTTCAAGTAATACTCAAATTTTCTATACCCTTCTTGGAAAACCAAGGAAAGCAAGATTCCAGCTTCTAATGCCTTAAGGTCTGATTTAGCATAATATGCTAAATTTTCAAACGAGCATATCGATGAATATGCCTAACAGTCACTGAGTCACAAGCTCTTCTGAAAATCTGGCCTTGTTTTTGTGTTATTACCCCTTTTTGTGCCACGAGAGAAAACAGGGGATTCAGTGATGAGACTATTACACTGCAAGGTTAGTGAACAGCAAGTTATAACTGTAAAATTTCACATAGGTGAAAAAGAATTACAAAATGCAACAGATTCAACAGCCATAAGATGTAGCAGAACTTCTCATCACTCAGGGTCCCAAGGTACAGTATTGAAATCAGTGCTAAAAAGCCAATCATAAAAAATACTTGAGATGTTTTGCAAGTATTTGATAGTTTTTTCTGTGTTGTTGAATCAAAGAATATTGTATAAAATCTCAAATAAATTGATCAAGTCTACTACATCATCAAAGTGCCTTCCAACCTCTCTCTTTACCCTACAATACCCTTTTTCCCAAGTTGGCTGCAAAATGTTTTTCTCATTCTTTTCTGTAGCTGTTTTTTCCCTCCCTCCCAAGCTCCCTTGCTTCTTCCTTCCTCCCTTCCTTCCTCTCTCCCTTCCTCCTTCTCTTCCCTCTTTCCTTCCTTCTGTCCTCCCTCTTTCTTCCCTCCCTCCATCCTTTTCTCTCCTTTCTTTCCTCCCGTCTCCTTTAAGCCTTTGCCTTTCCCATCTTCCTTCCAGTGAATTCACTCACTCTCTGCCTGCCTGTCTCTTCATGCCCTTTCAGGCAGATTTCTCTGATTTAGGTCCCACTTTTGTTCCAATGAATCTGTATCACCTACTGTAGGTTTCCCCATCTCCTCCAGGTTCCCTCCTCCTGAACCTGCAAATTGTCCTGTGTGACCTCTCGACCAGCTCTACCACTGCAGTTTTGCTTCCCGGAGCAAGGTCCCCTTACCACCAGCAACTTATTCCTTTGTTTTGTTTTGTTTTGTCTTTCTTTTCCTCTTGCCTGTCTGATGTAGTTAGACTGGCTGGAGCGAATTAGATCTGTCAGTCAAGACCCTTTCACACACCCTTATACAAAAGCCACCCTTAAAAAGACAGCATTTCCAAGGAATTCTACTGATGAATAACTTCCATCCAAAATTTATGACCCACCAATTCCAGTGACTTGTACGTTTTCCATACTGCGGCTTCCCTATGCCCAAATAAAATATATGTCTTCTGGTGTAATATAAACAAAGCTGAGTTGGAGCAGTTCTTTTGCTGTGTGCAGACAGGAAGATTAATCAAGTTCTTTACAGGCAGAATAATTACTCTATTTGTACTGCATTTGAATTTGTGATGCATATCATCAGAGCTTGGGAAAGCACCTGAATCATTCAGGGAAGCTCTGGTTACCACACACCCATTATTAAGAGATAAACAAACAAAAAAAAAGCCCTAAACACATATCTCACTTTTAGGGCACTCATGGTCTTAAAGTCATGCCAGAGGCAGAAGCTGGCTACCCTATTCTCAATAGCAATCCTCTCAGATGAAGACATTTCCTCCCCTGCTTCTCTTCCAGCATCACTTACTGGTTTTGAAAATTCACATCTCATTTACAACTATCATGATCTGCTATAAGAGAACACATGGCAACTCATTTCACAACCTAATTTGTGCTAGTTCTATCGAAAATCCTTTCAGAAGAGAGATCTCTATGTAAAATGAATAAAAAAGCAAATAATTCCATACTGGCTGATTCATACACCTTAGAACTCCTGACAACTAAGGCTCAGACCTTTGACGTAGCAGTATACAGAAGCATTGAATGCCGAATGGTAATTTTCAAACATCACTGCCTTCTCCAACACACAGCAACTCTTGCCTATGCTTTACGTTGCTACAGGTAGTTGCTTATTTTAATGAGTGTTTCTCCACTGCTTCCTTGTAGCAATTCCCAACAGAAGTAGAACAAACCTCTGACTTTTATGAACAGTTCCTGGCAGAAAGTTAAAAAACTTGTTGTTTATGCTGATTAGTGCAAAAGACCATCCCAGCATTATCTGTGAGGAGATGGAGAGGTGAAGAAAGAGTATAGAAGCTAGAAATACCTGCAATGATTTTTATCTGGAAAGAGTGCCCAACTTCACAACCTTGCCACATTTTGCCTCTGGACTTGCATTTCTATGTGTTTACTTTCCTAAATACCTGTACTGTTAAAGGTAAGGAGCAATCAACAACAAACCTGTTCTAAATTGACCAAAAGCAGTGATGGAAATGGATAAAGAATATCAGCTACGGTATTTTGGGGAAAGCAGCATTGCAATAATTTCAACAGTCTGAAATCTGATAACATTCTGTTCATAGTGAAGGATTTGCTGTCAAACTCTGAACAATTTGAGATTTTCTTGTGTGCAGGACAATGAGGTTTAACTCATTAAATTTGTTCAGTTGACCCACTCCTGATACCGTGAAAAAACACTACCTAAATAGATAATGCAAAAGCAGTAGTGGAACAAAGCTAGAACAAATAATATATCATAAATTAATTGCTATATTACAGTAGCCTCAATTTGACTTGTACCACGAGCAATGTATTTTCAGCAAAGTTGTCACACAGCCTATGTTTCTGCCAAAAACAACTATCAGCATAAAATAGATCTGTACTTCCAAATCTCTGTAACTCCATCAACAACTTGATTTTCACGTGCCATCAGGTACTAAATGCCACATCTCTATTCACTGTAGGTACAAAAGCCTCCAGCATATAATTTTGAATGCCAAGAGGAAGTATGCAGCAGTGAAGAGTCAATACCCTGTCTACACACATGCTTTCGTTAACTCTTTTGTTCAGGTACCACTATTCAGATGTCCACATAGATCTTACAAATAAACAAATAGCACCTCAAAAGCTTTTGAGGAAAATATTTTTCTATCAGCATGAAGAGATAGAGCTCAAATAAAGTAAAGAAGCTGCACAAGCATCTAACAAACTAAGTGCACTGCTTCCTGTTGACACTGTCACTTAACCACATAGCGTATATGCTTCTCTGAGAATAAAATTCATGGCCTGATTTCAACAACACAGGACTCAAACATATACTAAAAAAGATTTTATGTTAGATATGAATAATATCAAACCACCACCCTTTCAAACTGCCATACACACTGTTCTGGCTGGCTTATATAAATGGTGAAAAACATTGGAAAAGCCTATTCTCCCTGACATCCCCTGTAATCAACATCTCTAGAGTAGTGGACAACATCTGAATTTTAGGCAGACTGAAATTAGTTAGTCACTACACTGTAGTTTGCAAGTACATTCACACCATAGTTGTCAGCTGAAAATACAGGGAACGGCATCCTAGAATTTAAGTACCAACACTCAGATTTAACCACCATTTACATCTTGTTTCCCAGACAAGCCACTAGAGGGTGAGACAATTGCAAAATTGATAAGATTTGAACAGGTCTGTCTCACAGCGGGCATCGATGCGTGCACCGCTACGCAAGCAGGCAAGGCAGTCTGAGGAAATGAATTCTCGATAGCTGGTCTGAGCTTACCGATACTTCATTTTACAAGCTGAGACACAGTCATCATAGACCATCATGCAAGCAGAAGTATGAGTTTGGTGGCCACGCAGCAGTGATTTTTCTTAATGTACCAGAGCCGAAAATTTACTGTAAGTGCGGATAAGATTATTTCAGTGGATTGGTAATAGGTCTATCTCCTTCAGGTCACCGATTCAAGCACTGAGCAGGTCACTAATGACTAAATGTTGTTAGCGTTTGATGCTAACAGCATACTCAAGGGCTTCCTACAAGGAAAATAATTTGATGTTTTCTGTCTCTGCATACATTGCTAAAAACCTCCATCACAAAGAAACCTTATTAACATTTCTGTTAGCTCTAAATTCACCATACACGACAACAGTAGCCCAATTTCTTAAAGAAATTCCAGCTTCTTGGTTGACAACATTTTCACCTCCGTAAAATCAAATTCTGACCTGGCAGAAGTGGTCACCATCTCACTGAAGTCCTAGCTGACATTAGAGTTGAACTGTGTCTTGCAGGTTCAAAGTATGTGATGGAAATACTTTGATACAGCACCTAGTATTCTGTGTGCAAATGGATTACACAACTCCCAACTATGGTCGAATATTGTACCTAAAGAACATACCATTTCTTCTATGAAGTCTAGAAATTTGTACATATTAATCGATATTTTATATGTAACTCTGCACTGCCAATTGCGTACTGATGCTCCAGTTCAAAGGGAACAACAGAGAGGATTTTGCAGCAGTCAGAATAACCTCTGCAAAGTTACACAGCGGCTACAGACACCTTCTTGAAAGATCTACCCCTTTTAGGTTGGTGAAGTGAAGGAACTGAGGTTTTTCCCTTCGAGCCTGACTACTGATCTCCGCTTTTTTTCTTTTCCATGTTAACCATTGCAAGAGGGGTCATCACTTGGAACATTTACGTTAAGCAGCCTTCCATTTTTATTGACATTGAACACACATACTGGTATTTAACAAAGTGGGCAAGCAGCAGTCTTTGCAGGTTCAGGTGGATTTGGACACACAAAAAAAACCCCAACACCCCCCCTCACCTCACAGCATTTATTTTGTTGCACTTGTCCAACCAACAATGTAAGAATTTTCATTCATGGTTCTGCCAACACAGGAACTTTCACAGAAGTGATGACACTTGGAAACAACTTTTTCCAGAAATTAACAAATGTATTTATTCTTATGGTGTTTCCATTCTTTTCTGCTTGTGGGAGGTTCTGACGTTTGTGCAATTTCTTCTGAAACTGGTGGGTTTCTTATGGATTATAACATAGACTGTCTAAAGACACTATCTTTCCTTTATGCTTTTACACTACTTAAAACATCCATAATTTACATATTAAAACAATTATTTTATTTTTCTGTTTCACTTTTATTCATGTGTGGTCTCTAACTTACAAAAAAAACCCACATTTAGAAGAGAGAGAAGATAACATTTTCAAAGCTGCCACAGAGGTGGTGGGAACAACAATTATCTGTGATCTGAACAATTAGGAGGCAGACTCGCATAAAGACAGGAAGCTAAAAAGCAAGCTCTGAACCTTGCATGATGAAATGCTGGAACAAATTTCAACATCAGCAAAGCAACAATATGGCATCCAGCAAAAAATCTGCACGGGAGGTGAAGAATTCCTACCGATATTTCCAGTGCTATTATCTGAGATCTACTTTTGCTTACTCATATTTTACGAAAGAATGATGCATTTGAATGTCTAAATGCACTGAGTTAGCATGACGAAAGCGATGTGGTAGCTCTTATTG
The DNA here is from genome assembly GCA_013389945.1 of Fregata magnificens. NCBI lineage: Eukaryota > Metazoa > Chordata > Aves > Suliformes > Fregatidae > Fregata > Fregata magnificens. The sequence continues at coordinate 15,814 of WAAD01019631.1, forward strand.
CCATGGAGGAACACAGGAAAAGCAGCAACAATGATTGATTAGAATATTTAAGAAACCACTTGTGTGTGTGTGCATGTGCTCATCTTTCAATGCTTTTCCTTCCTCATGCAGGAGAAACATTTTCCATGTGTATAGGTAAGGCAGAAGATGAAGATACATTTCATATCCTAAAGTGATACTATAAATATGCTGGGAAAAATCTTATCTGGCATGCCTCTGTACTTAGCAATTTTTTTGTTGTGGTTAATAAATGTCAGGAAGCTCAAGACAAGGGAGATATGCATGTATCTACTGGTGATGTAACACAGAGGAGACTGACTTATTTTCTAAGTAAATAAATTCACAAATTAATGTTTTTGAGGTTTTCTGATGTCAATGACTATGAGCAGCCTTCTTTTTGTACACAAGAGCCCGTATTATATTCATAAACAGAAAGATCTATTTGTGTCTATACTTTGTGCAAAATGGGATGCCACATTAGCAAAAGGGTATAAGAGCCCCTGACATCTGTAAATCACATTTTTTCCTTAAAGCAATTTATTTATTATTCTTGAACAGGGATCTCCCCCACCCTTCTAAGGATGGAAACCTCCTTTGCAGTTGGAAGTTGCTCTTTTATTTCTGCTGCTCCATGTAACTGTAATTTCTTGCCCTCCTCAGCTCTCTAAGACAACTCTCTTCCGTAAATCCTTCCTTAAAAACATTCCTTATCTTCAGTTTTACTTGATGCTTGTTGTGAAACATTATGTGGTGTTCTGCATGAAGGACACAGTGTAGGTGCAAATAGCACTATTTGGCAGGCGGCCATCAGAAAATCCATATGCAAGACCACTTTCAAGATAAAACTGCTGGATTCCCTCCTTGGCTAGTAAGCTTTACCATACATATAACCCCACACATCCTCTACAAATGCCTTTGTAGAACTTGGGAGGGTATTAATATAGCTTTTAAAATTTCTGCCTGTTTGGCAGAGTCAGCATACGAGACTCTGTGCAGGAGTTACGCAGTCAGGAGTCCAGCATCACCAACTGATCCTGCTGTCAGCAATGGAGCACTGCAGGGGAAAAGGGATTGCAATTAAAACAGAAGCTTGGGAGTACAAGTATACACACAACTACCCACCTGCTAGAAATCTGAAGACTATAGGCTTTCAAATACATTGCACACAGAATTATATTAGAAGGCAGAGGAAACGGTGCAAGGAAGATGCATTAAATGTGGATTGCAGAGAAATTCAGAATATACTGATACTGATCTTTGGAAGATGTAGATATATATTCCTATATTCTTCTATATTTATTTATTAATTAACTTGGTTGCTGATAAATATCTTCAGGATTAATTTATCAAAAATATTTTAAAGATTAAATCTAATTCTTAAATGTTATGATTGCAAGATCCTACAAACACTTGTTTTTAATAAATAAAAATGACAGGAGCTTGACTCTGGGGTCTGCCCACATTTGTTGGAGGGGTTTCATCTCCAGTCCTGGACTCTACTCAAAGAAGACAAACAAAAACAACAGGAAGCCTAATTTCACTTCAGTTGACTGAAATTAAAAAGAGCAGTCAGTTCTTTTTGGCTTACATCTGAGAATACTTCTGCACATAAATGGCCTTTGCATTCTTCCACAAAGACTATCTCTGACTTTGGTCAAAGGCAAAGGGTAAAACACACCTTGCAAGTTTTGCTACAGGTTTTCCTTACTAGGTGAGAAGGTGACATAAATAAATAGTTGCAGAAGTGGCTAAAATTGCAGTCGAATCCCTATTCTGTACAAACAAGCATTTTCCTTTACCAGGGGCCACCCTGCCTGCATTTTAATTCGGCCTGTGGAGTGTCTTCTTATATGCCATCACCTCCAGCCTCTTTCAATCCCCTGCTTCTAAAAAGGCAAAGCAGAGCAAGTCTTGCTTGTATAACTGAGTTTTGTGGGTATCACTTAGAAACCGGGAAGTACGGAGAGGATGTAAAGTGCTACCACATCTGAGTGTTAATTGGTACGTGATAATGTACAAAACCAGCCTTTCTGCAAACACCTGTCTGCAGCATCCGGCAGCTATTTAACTTTCTACTCAGTAAAACTGCAACAAGAGATTAAACCTTATCCCAAGCCAATCTAATATACATTTGGATTAAATCTGATCAAGACTTTTCATATTTTCAGGGACACTTAACATGTTTTAATTCCCAGGATAATACTTCCTTTCTCTGCCATTTTTAGTGTAGACTTTGCAGCCCTATTCATGGCTCCTAACAAAGCAACGGATGTCTAAAAGTCAGATATTCAGGCTAAACTACTGTAACCATAACATAGATCGGTGCTTATGCTTCAGATGCAAGGAAGGGCTTGACTATTTCTCTACAAATCTAGCCTAATACAAGATAGTTCTTCATACTAAGCTTGGCTTGTTTATGTTCTCAGATCATGCATGTTGCAAAACCAGCTCTGTGGTAAACTCAGCCAGACAAGTCATCTGAGAGCTTTCTTTGCAGTGACTGGAGACAGACGCACGCAATTACAGGGCTATTTAATTCCATCCTTAAGATAGAGGTCTAAATTTTTACACAATTAACATTAAGTGAAAACTTGAGTGAGAGTTGCAAAATATGATTCCTTCTGAAAAAAGTCACTTTGAGCCAATTCACATAATAAAGCTAAAGGAGAGTGCCACACTGCACAATAAGCTCACTCAAGTTATGGCTAATTCAGTACAGAAATCAAGCCACATTAAACATGCCCACCATCAGTTGGGAATCAAAGCCAGTGGCAGAACATTTTCACCAGTGTATATATTTAGACTTGTGCTCTAAAAATACCTCTTTACTAATTCTCAGAACTGGTATGTGAACAATACATTGTACCGAAATATCTGTGGTCAAAAATATGGGTTTTTGTTCTCTTCAGAGCAGTCTGAAGAGAAAAGTGAAGTGCTTTGCCTTGGCTTACAAGTCTACAGAGAAATTAAAATTAAAGGAGTAAAAAGAGTGTGAAAACTTAAATGGCCAATTTAAAGTATTAACATTTCTTGTATCGGCTTTCAACTTCATCTTCAAACTGCCATAAATCCTGATTGTGCCTACGGTACGCAAAATGTCTCTCTTTTTCCGTTTCAACTTGGGTGTATGTTTGTGGTCTATTTTACAACCACAGGTCCTACTCTTGAAAATATGGGCATTCACTGCTTTGTACCTTGCCAGTTTGGCTAGGATCCATTTTAGAGTCTGCACAGTGACTGAATAAATGACACATATATAAAAATGTACCTGCTTATATCTAAAAGAGCTATATCAAACCCTTAGAGAAAGTCAGAAACTAATAGACATATACAATGTAATGTCTCACTCGCAAATGCACCCTCTGTATGCTACTACGTTGGCGAAGTTTTATCTCTTTTCAGAGTCAAAACCATTCTTTTTAAGGGTGGGCCCAAACCAAACTGTCAGGCTTCAGTATGCCTGAATTTTGCACTTGGGGTCTATTTTGCTACCTTCTTAGAGTATGGAAATGCTTTTTTACAACTCAATTTAAAACTCCTTTAGCATAATTTTTGTATGTGCTACACATTTGTTACCATATAAGAAGAATCACTGATTTTCCAGTTCTTTGTGTGAGGCATCAGGAAAGCACGAAGCCTACCTTGCCACTGATCTGGGAACAGGAACCATCACACGCACTGCTTTTTCCTTAGACTCCATACGCTACCTCTTTTTTACTGTCTTCTGTGTAGCCGGTGACTGGCAGGGTCCATCTACCTTACTATATTAATCTGTTTTTTCACATTTAATTGCTACTTTTAGTCGTGAACTAAACAAGCACAGCTTCAAATCACACAAACAAGTAATGAAACACAAATTGTAAGCTACAATATAGAACACAATGCCCAACAGCCAAATCAAACCCAAATTTTTAAGCGCTAAGTTGCATCGAAGACCGCAAAACTAACACTAACTTTCCTACAGAGCATGGCAGTTTTCAAAATCTACAGCAGAATGCCAGGAAGTTACAGGACTATTTAAAAAATACAATCAAATTCTGCAAGCATGAAAATCCATCATTAAAGTATCCTGTAACTATCATTACTAGTTCTGCTACTTTTAAGCATTATTCAGCCAAAAAGTCCACAGTCTAATTGATGAAAAATAAATGGGAAGATTATACACCCTGGCAGGGCTTCATTTAACAGAGCCCTTTGGATCTAGTGAGACACAGAGAGGATAATTTGTACAAGTGTCACCTTTCTCCTATAAATCCAGATAATTTGGAGGTAACAAGCAAGTAGCAGTGAGTATCCCCAGGTGCTCCCACAGTGTGGTACTGGGAGCCTGTTGGGATGCAGTGGTGGATGGGGAAGCAGACAACCCTGCAGTGACATACATACTCACACAGCAAAAGGCAGCGCTACACATCCAAGCAGGCTTCCTGTGGCAGGCTTTAATTCAAATTAAAGGATAATGTTATCTCAGCTTGCAAAACTTTTAAAGGAATTCAGAAACAAAAAACCAAAAAAACCAAAAGTCCAGTTTAAAACACAAAACTACAATAGTCTTTGTTTTCATCTATTTAAAACAGCAACTGTTTATGAAACTCCAGGGGTGGGGTCCAGACATTGTTCACTGCATCCAGCAAGGTTTCTGCTGCTTCAGTGTGGAATGAATCCTTAGTTGCTGCACCTCAGTTAGATGCAAACCCATGACATGGAGAGATTCTTACTAAAAATATTTGAATCTTCTATTACCACCTGTGTATTCAAAGGGGCTGATAATTTTGAAGTAACTAAACCTGAGAGTTTCCTAAAATCCATCCACATCACTGAAAGAGATATCCGTAGTCAAAACCTCTTGAGTAGGTAGCCAAAGCTAGCCTATTACACTTACATGCATTTAAAACATGAGAATTTAAAGTTTGTTCTAGTGTTGGTCATTCAGCCTATTTTAATGCATTTCTTGGATTTAAATGATGCACATTTAGCCTGCTCTCTGTGTGGGGCTGATTTTCACCTCAGAGCATAAACCACTTAATTATAAGATATCTCAAGTTTCCAAACAAGAATCAGAAGCTCTCCAGAAATACCTGAGGATTGATTTTGAAGCACTCCAGCAAAGAAAACAAAAAGTGAATAGCATCCATCTAGCTCAGGAGGCTGAAATGGGAGAAGAACCTGTAGGCATCACAGCAAAGGAGAGTTTTAAAGAGGGACTTGAAGGATAATAGTGGAGAAACACTGAGATAATATGAGAATGGTCCTCTCAAAATTAATAGAAAGCACAGAAGTGCCTAGATGCTTCCATGTAGAAGCAAGCCTTATCGTGAGTTTGAAGGAAGGAATCAGCTCACTAATAAAAATGAGATGACAGGGAAGAAGAGGATATCCTATGAAAAGCTTTGAAAGTTGAGTGATGTATGTTGATGTGGTAGAGAGAAGGCTAGAGGACAAAAGCAAAGAGGCAGGTGACAATTAACTGAAGCTGCAGTGGTCAAAGAAAGTTTTGATGCTCATCTGAACCCTCTTATTCCCATTTCTTAGAGTAAAATTAGTAAGAAATCAACTTGCCTATGTAGAAGGAAGAAGCAGCGTAACACAGTAAAAAAGAGACATGTCCAAATTCGAGTCTGGGAAAGAAGGACCATAAAAAAGGCTTCCATAGGGTACCTCCATTCAGATGAAGGTGAAAGTAGCAGAAGGCCAATGAAGGAAGTCTTAGCAAATAGACTGGGTAAGATGCTGTTCTGGCAGCCCTGAACTTCAGAAGAGAGATTGAATAATGGGGAAATTAAGTCCAGAGAGACTCATTAAGACAAGTACCAAAGAGAAGAGATATCTGCAGCACAGATAACCCTAAGGACTTCAGGATCCTGCTTGGGAAAGAACTATCATAACCCAAGGGCACAGTTCCTCTACAGGAGCACAGAGAACTCTCAGCTTTAACACAATAGGTTAGTTTTAATTGATACTCAGTTTGAACTAATGCTGCTAGGAAAACAAAAGCCAGGCTCTTTTCTAAACATCTGAGGGAGATACATGTGCACATGCAAAAGGGTGGTCATCACTGAATACTTCACTTTTTGCCTTTAATTAGATAATTTATCTAAGATATCTAACATATTCTCTGTATTTCCTTAGGGAATAAAATGGTAGTGCAGCTTAGTTACAAAAGCAACATGTGATGAATTTATATACACACAAACTCAAACACACACCCTCCTCGTTAATATCTGTTTGTGATTGCTATGTGGTAATTCTCAGGACCTAACTCCTTTCTATCTTACTGTACTGTACTGAAACTTTCTTGCAATTTCCTGCACAGAGTTTACTTCTAAGGAAGCAATAATAAATAAAAATAAATAAAATGAATGCTGCGACCGTGTGCTTGCCTGTCAACCAAAGCATGTTCACACCGCCTCACTGAGGATCATGGCATGTAGCCTACATTGAGCTCCTTTCTATCAGTATCTGAGCTAGCCTAGCTATAGTCTAAAGATAAAACATCTCTATATTTCACCACAGTGTGTCTCATCACTGCGACTGCAATACAGATATACCCCAGTCGTGTCTCTATCTGGATCTCCCAGTCTAGCTATAAGCTTGTCAACATTTTAGTTGATCTCCTATGACGGTATTCCCTTCACTTGGTATATGGTGACTGGCATTTCAAAGGTGAGCTCAAGGATAAATCTTGCACTCTGGCATTTGTATATTGAAGATTTCTTTTTACACAGATGGGAAAGTGTGATATTGACTGAACTAATAAAAGACTACTTGAGTTTAGAATAGATCATAGGAGCAGACATTTTCTTGTAAGAAAGACACAATTCCTTTCCCCTCTCTAGATTGCAAGCACGTGTATATGTGTGCATGTCTCCACCCAGCCTTCCTCTTTCTCCAGCATTTTCTTTCATTTGGCACTTGAAGTCTGGAAAGACTTTTTTTAAAAGTAGTTACCATTCCTATCTCTCCATTCATTCTTTAGCAACCTACATCCTAAGCAAACTTCATTTATTTGTCATTCTATAGGAATGAGCAGTGGTTTTTCAATAAATACTTCTCTATATTAAATTGCATTTTTGTTTCTAGCCATTCAGACATACTTTCTTTGCTAAAGACCTTCAGAGAGCTACTCAGCTACAGATTTTCCCTGAACTAAGGAGTTAATTCATTACTAAATGCCGTTATGATTATCAGAAGTGATGTTATTTGTTATGATGTTATAATTAGGCAGCTTGAGTAAGTTTCACTTTCAGTATGTTGCAGCACTGAGGAAAAAACACTGGTCCAAACACAATATATATTGTTAACGACAATATTTAGAATCATAGAATCATAGAATCATAGAATCTTTAAGGCTGGAAAAGACCTCTAAGATCATCAAGTCCAACCATCAACTAACACCACCATGACTCCTAAACTAGGCCCTGGAGTGCCACGTCTACACCTTTTTTGAATGCCTCCAGGGTAGACGACTCCACCACCTCTCTGGGCAGCCTGTTCCAATGCCTAACCACTCTTTCAGTAAAGAAATTCTTCCTAATGTCCAATCTGGATTTAAGGCCAGTAAATAAATGTACAAAGAGAATTTACCTTATTTCTTACTTTTTACACAAGGTTCTATTTAAAAGGCAGTAAACGCAATTAATCCTTAGATTAACTAACTCCCCCAGAATATTGTTTCATTTTGTAGCCAGTGATACATGCCATGTCTTTGAGTAAAAAGCTTAGATGCTTCCATTAAGCACACGGCCTGTAAGAAAACCCAGCACTCTGGTATACCATGAAGTCATTTTCCTTTAAACGCTTCAGAATGTTATCACAGGAAAAATACATTCTCTCTGCAATATCAAGACAGCAGTAAATGGAACTACTTGCTAGTACCAAAAAAATTCTTTGAGAAACCCAGTTCAGAAATAAGAAGAAATAAGTTCAGAGCAAGAACTGCCTAATGCTGCAATGAAATTCCCACAAGGATTCAAGGCAACAAGCTTTTTCAACAACAGAAGGATATACATAATGCTTCTATTATACCTACTACTGCATAAGTGCTGAAAATATTTATAAGAGTTATGTAAGTAAATAATGTGTAAAATTAAGTACCTGTATGATTTTACATTTTGTTGCTAATGTGTAAAGCTATGATGCCTTTTGAATATGGGAAGTAAAGAATTTATCTCATTCTCACTGAAATATCAGGTTCTCAAAATCTTATTGTTCCTAAATGTTGAAGTTATATTTATAAATAAGGTGAAACATTCTATAGAACATCCAGGGAGGCAAATGCTCAGTTTTAGTACCTGAGGGATACAGATCTCTATCTCCTTATTAATTGTATTCAATACTTCATGATTCATGTTTTCTAACAACGAATTAGCAATTTCCAGACCCAAGACTTCATTTGATCGCTGAAGGTTTCAATATCCAGACTTGCAAGACATCCACAAATAAAATTGA
>WAAD01019631.1:32052-54621 GCA_013389945.1 Fregata magnificens
GGTATATGTGTGCATATAGTGCCTACCAATTTCTGTTTCTCTCATCTGCACACAGAAGAATGATAAAACATATAACATAGTACCTCTCTAACGTATGTATTTCTTGTGCACGTGCACCTTATGCAGGCTCCTTCAAACAAGGTAAAAAAGGCAAATCCTTTAACGACAGTCAAACATTTAACAATTCTATGAGGTTAAAAAAGATAATAGATTTGTGAAAATCTAGTAGCAAGAATGAGGAGAAAAAAGCTGAAATAAAAAGGAGTAGAGCACTCTGAGCATGAACTGTGGGAGATCAGAGGGCTCCAGTGATGAACAACTCCAGAAATGAACAACTTTAAAGTTTATCAGAAGCAAAAGTGATAAATAGGAAGGTTTCATGTAGAAATTACAAGATGTGTGACTGGAGCTGGGGAAATATTTAGGCGTAAAAAAAGACAGCACCTATGACTTATCCCTAGTTGTCGTTAGAAGAGGACAGGGACGATACCCCAGATAAAAAAAACCAAGCAAACTATCAGGAAAAAAGATAGAGAGAAGGTCAGAAAGGAACAGAAAAATAAGCAGAGACAGGCTGGGAAAGAACAGGGGCAGAGCTGGATTTGGGAGAGATCAGGTGAATTAGCCAGTGAAGGTGACACAGGATGCGGTGATACAGTCTTGTCTCCTGGAACAAGACAATAGTCTTGCCATAGCAGTCTGAAAACCTAGACAGTGTTCAAGTAGGCAGCTGAATTAATAATGAACCTTTTAATCAGACAGAAGTAGCCAAAAGATACACACTGTCTCAGAGCTCAATGAAGAAACCTTCAGCCCTTCTTCAGTGTGAGGTTCTTGTGGCCAACTGGGAGGCAGTGTTCCTTTTTTTTGGCTACTTTTAAGGATAGATATAAATTAGAGGGCTTTCCTATCGTGAAGACAGCTTATAAATACAAACTCACTCACAAGTAGCCCGTAATACTCCTTCTGGGAAGCTGATCCAGAGCCTCACAGATCTGCTGGTCTGAAATCCTCTCCTCACGTCCAATTAATTCTTGTGCCAGTACTGCCCTTTAGCTTAAATAGCTCTTCTCCCTGCTGCATGTGCGTATCTATATTCCAATGTATTCACTGAAGCAAATACACTGCTAAGTACCAGCTGTTGTGCAAGCATGAGTCTTCTCAGGTTCCAGCTAGGGATGTCAGAACTGTGACAACCATTTTTTCTTCTTCCAGTTAAGTGTGTCAGTAAGGAGGCTTATGGCACACAGTTTCAAAGGTGTGAGAAATCTAGGCCTTTGAGACCATGTCTGAAAGCTGATCTGTTTCCCAGGAGCTAATAAACTCAAATTAACTGTTTCTCTGATATACAACATGAGATGGTAGAAGGCAGGGCACTTTCAGTGAGAAGATGTTGTTAATTTAGAATCGCTTTGATAGCTTAGTTCATTAACCTCTAAGTCATAGCACAAAACCCTTTTGTTCTTCTTGACTTTCTCTTGGGTGAAGGATGAATGAATGGAAGATTGAGAGAGAAATCTAAGTTTCAAAGAGGATCTGGGCAGACTTTCCTTCTGATTTGTAATGGCATTTTTACTGCTACCACTCATGCAGTCAGAGCTCTGGAAGGAGACTTCTTAATTAAACACAAGAAATAAACCTCCCTAATGAGACTAAGTCAGCTACAGGAATGGAACCTAGCACATGTGTCTCATGAGGGGGATTGTTATGCAGTCCATCAAATGCACAAGAAAGGTGTCCACAAAGCTGCACTCCACAAATACTCAGTTAGCAATGCTGTAAAATCAGCTGTTGTTAGAAGAAATGTATTTTATCCCACTTTGCAATGTATGCAGTTAGCTGATTTTTTAAGGATCTTCTGATGTAGGAAAGAGCTCACTCAAAGCCAGTATGGCCACTGAACACAGCATCAATGAAAGATCAAATCCCAGATGTTGAAATTCTACAGCTCAAAAACAATGAAACATAATAAACACAGGAAGATCTCAGAAACATCTTAGAGGGTAGGTGCAGTACCAAGAAACACAGCACTGACATTACTGCATATATTGCAGATGGATCTATTCTATCTTCTCAGTAGCTCTCACTTTAGGGTGCATCCACTACTATATTTTGTCATACATTGGTGCCACAACACAACCTGATAGGGTCCTTCTATAGAAAGAAAAACAAAATTAATAAGGAAAAAGTTCAGATGTGAAAAGTACACTTTGACTTGTTTTCACATATCAGAGCCAAAACCAAGCCAAACACTAACCCACATGTTTAAATTCAATAGAAGCTAGGGACTAAATAATAGCAGAAATAATCAAGCGAATGTGTGTGAAACCATTTTTTTTTGTGTACACAGCTGCACAGACAGCAGTCATGTACATAAGTCCTCCCCTTTTTAAAAAAAAAGTCCTTCATCTGTGTGCCTATTTGTATTACATGTTTTACTTATTCACATTAATCATACAGATTTTTTCCCTTTTCCTGTTGTTTTCTGGCCATTACACCCTCATGCTATTTTTTAATATATTTTAAGGATTAGAATATTATTTTGTTAATCTCATAATCATTGTAGGTTTTTAATTTTGTTTTTATAACCCTTCTACTCATTTAGTTTTCATAAATAAATGTACTTCCCCTGCAAAGTACAAGACTGGCAGCGCTTTCAATTCAATATTCAGCCCACATTCTATTAAGCCTGGGTGCCTCGTGTGTTCTGGAGGGCACACCTCCAGGAGCAAGAGGCTAATTCATTCTTCATGCTTATTCAGTCCTTGGCCTTTCTACTGATACTTCCAACAAGGATGCCAATTAGCGCTAATTATGGTAGTGGATTTTGTGATATGGAAGCCTTTACTAGAAACTGGACTGACATCATCCACTCTTTTCACAAAAGACATGAAACAGCTGCCAAATGGTAACTCCTAGTGGCACTCTCATACAGAGAAGGCCTGGATTCGATTTGGGCACGGACAGACACCTTCAGAAGGTCTGTAGTTTGGCTTCAGCTTATGAAATGTGATTTTTTAACCAAGATATCTGCCTTTGCGTAAAAAAATGGAAGATTTGAAAGAGCTGTCTAAGGAATGCGATATAGCGCACACAGTTTTGTAAAATGCACTTAATAAAACTGTGGTTATAAAAGGCTACAGAAAATATATAAACCTGTACCAATCACATCTATTTTTAAAGCAGTACCTATAGAATTATAGTAGTCTTATGCTCACTGAATTAAATACAAGTTTTCCATGTGACTGAAATAGTCAAGCCTCTTAAAAAATTATGCAAGAAACTGCACAAGGCAAACTTTTTTTCTCTTGTGGTTGGATAAGATGCACCAAGGAGAAAACAGTCCCTGTGCTTCATTTCTTTTTCAAATAACAAATGTAGAGACATGAAACGTCAAAATATTTTTTTACATACATATATGTTTATCTCTCCCCTCCCCCCCCCACCTACCTACCTATCTATCTACTAATCAAACCAGCCTCAGGAAAGTCTAAGATGTTTGTGAATGCATATTTCAACAGTCGGCCTCTAATTTGGTTTATGTGATAAAGGGGGTAGCATCTCTAATTAATTGAAGTTATCCAAACTCATTAGTTCTTAACCTCATTCGACCTAGACTTCAATAGTGTCAAATTGAATGGGGACAAAACTAACCCATAAACACAACTCATTTTCAATTTTAATCATGTTTTCTGTGCTATATTTCTTTCTCTTTGCTGTAACGAATTTTCTCTAGCCAAACTTGCTTCTTCCTCTCACTCTCTCAACCCAAAGGCAACATTACCATGTAAGTTAAAGCACAGAATGTATCCTTGAACTTGCGCTCTGGAAACTCAACCTGTGTTTCCAATTGCCTACAATCCACATTATAACCATCCCACAGTGCCAGTTCTTTTAGTTCGTTAATGTGTATATATTGTTAACACTGCTGTTCAGCACAAGTAACTGATCCACTCTTTCTGATACATTACTTTCAGAAACGTGAAATTGCAAGCCTTGGTAATATGATTGTGTGGTGTGTTGACCTTGGCCAGTTGCCAGACACCAACCCGGTTGCTCTCTCACTCCCCCTCCTCAAAACAATGGGGGAGTGAGATGAAAAGTCTCATGGGTTGAGATAAGGACATTGAGATTACTTACCAATTACCATCAAGGGCAAAACAGACTTGATTTTGGGAAAACTAATTTAATTTATTGCCAGTTGAAGATAGAGTTGGATGGTGAGAAACAAAGACAAAAACTAAAATACCTTCCCTTCACCTCCCCCTTCTTCCCAGGCTTAACTTCACTCCTTCATTTCCTATTCCTCTACCTCCTGCCTCCCACATCCCGAGCAGCACAGGGGGATGGGAAACTGGGGGTCAGTGTCAGTCCATGACAGCTCCTCTCTGCTACTCCATCCTCCTCACACTTCTCCCCTGCCCCAGCGTGAATGCTTCTGTGGGCTGCAGTCCTTCAGGATAAGCCTGCTTTTGTGTGGGCTCTCCACAGACCAGAGATCTTTCAGGAAATATCTACCTGCTCTGGCGTGGGATCCAGCATGGTGCTCTCCACAGGCTACAGGGAAGTACCTGCTCCACTGTCATCTCCTCCATGCGCTGCAGAGGAATATCTATCTGCCCTGGTGCCTGGAAGCACTTCCTCCCCCTCCTCCTCTGCTCTTGGTGTTCGCAAGGTTGTTTCTCACTTTTTCCCTCACTCCTCTCTGCCTATGCAGCACTTTTGCCCTTTCTTATGTTATCACAGAGGTGCCACCATCCTGGCTGATGGGCTCAGCTGTGTCCTGCGGTGGGTCCATTGTGGAGCCACCTGGAACTGGCTGTGGTCTGGCACGGCAGACTCTGAACGCCTCCCACAAAGGTCACCCCTGCAGGCCCCCACCAACACCTTGCCACCTACACCCAATACACATTGCTAAAGATGTTGATCATCTCTTTTACAGGCTTAACTGAGAGATACTTGACATTGACCTCATTATGCAGCCTTGCCTTCAGCTGAGAAAGAAAGACCTAAGTCGGATTTACCTCCCAGTAGAGACCATAACACTTCACATAAATGCCTGAGACAAACATGAGTCTCTACCACCATCATAACAAAACCTAGCTGAGTAACATTATGGACGTTACTTAAAAGAATTGTTCCTTTTTTGATACCAAAGACCTCAATAACAATAAAGCTGATAAAGTCTATATAGTATTTGATTTTTCTCCTTCTTATTTGTTGTCTTTTAACAGACCTTCCTCACTGTGTCTTTTACACAGAGACAAAGTTACACCAACATAACTGCTAAAAACTACGTCAGCCTCTGCAATACTCCTACAGTAGCATCTGTGATCTCAGGGCAAAAAAGATTAAACATCATATTCTGGCCTTCTTAACAAAATATATTCTGTAAGCAAAAAAGACATGTTAGAATCACCAAGGCTAGTAGTACTCTGGTGGAGCTTCTAACACATTATTTGCATTTCTTAAATAAAAAAACCCCAATGTTTGCTGTGACATGTAAAGTGTTCTACACTTCTGCCAAAAAAAGTTGATTCTTGCTTAATGTTATTTTATTGGAATTAGACAGATGTGTCAAACTTGTTAGTTCACACACTTGTTTGTTAGTCTTTTAACCATAGATTAGATGGATAATCACATAAAATTAGTAAGTTCCCTATAAAAACTGTAAGGTTCTCTACATAAACAGTGCTTACTATTATAGTACTCACTGTTATGCAGGTTGGGAGGGGTAGGAGAAATTAAAACAAGTGAGGTTTATGTCAAGTTTCCGATAATCATTACATTTCTTATTCACTGAATTTTTTAACTTAATCTAGACAGCTTTGTAACATCCTAACAAATATTTTCACATTAAAACGCCAACCCAGATTAGGCCACACTCCGGAAACAATCCCTGGGGTGGAAAAGGGGGTCACAGGATAGACTTAACTATCTGCCAAAGTGGATTTACAGTGTCTACAGTTAGTTAAGTTATTCACTGCAAATATATGTGGAAAATAGCCCTTTTTTTCTGCCATGTAAACTGACCTTGACCCTACCAACAGTGTTCAGTATTCCTAAATCTTATCAGAGAGATTCTTAACAACAATTTTATCCCTGGATTGTTCTTGAAATGTACACTGCAAGGAGTAAGCAGCTGAAGGCGGTCACTTAGGTCACACAGTAGCAGCTCAGCACCTGGACCAGAGAAGGCACAGAACCGACGCTATATGAGTACGGCCATCAGCCATCTGACAATAGTAATGAGAACATGGTACAAAGAAAGTCCACCAGCAATGCATATGTTAAATCTGTTCACAAGATACATTTTTTGAATAGTTTTGAATAGCTAAAAAATTGAGAAAAATCTGTTCATACACAATTCACGAAGAGGGAACAAGGACAAATTTGCCAAGCAAATTGTTTGCTATGCATAGATATCCCAGCTGTCCTCATTATCTTATTTATCCTGTTTAAATCTCCCTTGCACTGCTACCTTCTTGCCTCGTTTACCCAATGTCATCCCTGCCTTTATCATGCCATGTTTTCTCAAAGGCACGGTCACATCTGTCTGAAAAACTTATTCTTCCACTGACACTTATTTTAGTTCTTTTTTTTTCTTTCAGATAGTTGGAATGAAGTCACAAAACTGTTAAACATATAATAAAAGCTCATCAAAATCTCACTGAGTGTGTGACATTAAGTAACGAGTGCCAGTAAAATGGCTGCTTCCTCTGCAGACAGATACAGTGATTCGAATTTTAAAGGCACAGAAACTAAAGGTACCCAAATCTCCCACCAGATTACAATATTGCTGCTAAAAGGAAGAAGGATAGGCAAGTGAGTGCGATGTCAACACCTATGCCAACTCTGCCACAGTCTTCCTGTACAACTTTGGAAAAAGGCACATAGGTTCCTCTCTGTAATATAGGATAAAAATACATGCCTGTCTGGAAGCATTGTCGTGAAGATAAACACATTAAAGACTGCCAGATGCATAGGAACCATAGTAATGGAGACTACATTGAATATAAATAGATCACATGTGAGAAGGCATATGTGCATGGATGTGCACACATACAGGGTAAACGAGAGATGAGAGAGGGAATGCTTCAAAAATTGACACTCTGGCATCCTTTACATTTTGCTAAGAGGAGTCTAGTTACATTGGAAAATTAAGACACTAGTCCCACTTGGAGGCATCTGTCCCATGGAGTAAGCAATACAATTGACCAACAGTCAGGTGTACTGTTCAAACTTCATATGGATTCATTGCAACATCCATGTTATATATAACCATACTGCCTTTTTTCTACTTCTTTCTAGTGTTGATACGGCTCTGATACAACTACATTTTGAAAAGGGGGAAACAGCAATAGTGCATGGGAATCAGACAATGTTAAACCAAAGAGAGCAGCAGGGGACAGAAGTCAGCAGAGACAGATCATGCAGGCTGTTCACCCCGCTGGGACTGGAATCGCTGCAAACACTAGAGCCAGAATACAGGGCTTCACTAATTCTCAGTGTATGAATAGCAAATGCTTTCACTTTGAAGTGACAGTTACATGCAATTTAGCTGCATCGGTTCCAATCTTGCTCTTTTTTCATAGCCAGTCAGCTTTATTGTTAAAGAAATGTTAGGGCACAAACACGTAGAGCAAAGTGCATGTGTAACTTGTAAACAAGCCCTCTGGACCACCTCAGAATGCATCAAACAGCCCCTGGTGAAACAGAAGCAAATAGCATTGCTCTGGATTAATAGCATAGGGCTGGAGGAGAAAAGAAATCACCTACTAAATCTTAGCTACTCAGTTTCATAAGAGAGGGAGAAACATTTTGCACATTAAATGGGTACAAACAGCTTGAAAATTACACTTCTGTTACAAAATTTTATAATCACTATATTACAAGGAGCCCATAAAATTACTGTGACTACAAAAAACCCCTAACAAAATATTTATTTCACTTTTTTCAGATTTCTTACTTAGACCACATGGCAGAATTTAGTGGACAGCCAGTCTAAGTCTATTAAGGTAAATACAGTGAGTCTTAAATCTTTCAAACACTGGAATACTCGACTTGAAGATCATTAATACCCTCTCTCCGTTCAGTGGGACTATCAATATTTTTCAGGTTAAGCACATGCTAAAATGCTATACCAGGACATCAGATGTCTTTTTTGTTTGGCAACTACATCTTTAAGTCTTTCAAATGTCAAATAAAGGTAAACAGAAAAGCAGTAATAAACACATTGTAAAGACAGAATCCCAAATAATTAAAAAAGCACATTAAATGCAAATGAGTTTATCTTTCAAACAATATTTAAAGATTTTTTTCCCTTCTTTTACTTACTTGGCAAATCCAATTTCTGTACACAGTAGATATGTTACATGTGTGGATGCTAGTGAAGACATCAGCTATCAGAGGTTAGACTTGGAGTGTATGTCTTGAAAATTAATTTAATGACATATTTGTTATTTGACATAGTGTAGGCTAATTTATTGCTGCTTTAGACTGCCTCAACCCCAATCTTACAGTTAGTTACTATTCTCTTTGCAGTCCACCAAGTAAATCATGGATCACTGCTCTTCCAAATGATTACTGCTCACCTGTAGTCATGTCCTCTACTGTCTGTCTGCCAGTCTCTAAACTCTCTCCTCCTCCTCAACTGCTTTGCCAAATCTAATCAGGTCACTTATAAGAAGGTATGAAATAGCATAGGTGTATTCTCTTTCTGGCCTCTCAGGACCAGTGAGGATGATCTTTTTGTACCCAAAAACGTCCTCTAGAGGCCACTGTCTGCCCTGTCATCCATATTCAAGCGGTCGAACACTTCCCCTTGGTGCACTCTACACAGGCTCCAGGAATGTTCCTCCCTGCCAGTTCCTTTAGAACTTGGTACTTGCTGTGACTACGATGTGACCAACCCAGTGACCTGCTGTCAGACACCAAAATGCATGTAAACATTTACATTCACTGTAGATTCTTGTTTTCTACCAATACTGCTTATCTTTAGTAAGTTTAACACAAACTCTTCTTTTTATGACAATCTTATTTATAACAATACTACGAAATAATCAAGTAACAACATAAATTTTCGGTTCATCAGAGGCAACTTCTTCAATATCTACAAGGGCATTCCTGCCTTTATTGATTGCATGTTTGCATGCATGAATGTGAAGTTCAATGTTTTTGTGAAAAAGAACTAAAGATATTTATCGAACATATATAAAATGATACATGTTCCTCTTCCAGGTTAAGTAAAGGTGGCCTGTCCACCTAGGTAAAGACCAGTAATCAATGTCTTTTGGCAGGATAGATGATGCCTCATGACTCTGAGCCCTATCGTCCCTACATACTATTGCAATCCTATTGTGTCGTGCTTGCACTTTCACCTAAGGTTTTGTTGCCCTCGGCACTCTCCTGGGGAGTCCAGCTCCCACCTTAGATAGATAGACAGAAAAAATCAGTTTATTTACAATTCATGAAGTAATATAATTACAATTCATTAATTCATTAAGATCTTAAAATAGTCCATGCTTGACTAGCAAATATATGTACAATATCCACTGAAGAAAATAACGCCCAATTTGATAAACGACGAGCAACATTTTCCTGTCGGGAAATGGAGAATCCTAATTCTGCTAATAACTCATAATTGCCTTGATACCATTTTCCCCATGCTCCTAAAGGAAATCATATAAATTTAATAACATTGGTATTCGTCAATTCTTGAATTTGATCTTTTAAATGTTGATATTTCTTAACCTTCTCTGCTGCTGCATCCACCAAAGATGTTGATTTACTCTCATACCTAGCTGTGTTGCCTACTACTAGGGCCTGATCTCCTTTAACGAATACCAGGTCCGGCTTATATAGTTCATTTTGTTCACCTTTCAGCAGCGGCTCCGGGAATACCACCCATTCCTTCTTTTTGGCCTCATCTGCCAATAATTCACATAGTTGGTTATGTCTCTTAATCCTAGCATCCTGTACCGCTGGGCAGTATCCAATAATATGCAAGCAGGTCTCATTCGCTGCCTGACAACGTCGGCACAATTTAATTTGAGTGTCTTGTCTGCCCCTTGCTAAAAATTCTCTTGTGGGGTAGACATTGGCTCTTAGCTGTAACGCTGTGATGAGCTTTCTCTGGGGAATGCCTCTGTAAAATTCTAGCCAGTTGTTACTCATTCTATCCTTCTCAAAGTTGGCAATTCCATGGCCCTGGGATACCAGCTTGGTCCAATTCACAAATTCCTGTTTTCGCCACTTACAGGGTCTCGGAAANCAGTAATCAATGTCTTTTGGCAGGATAGATGATGCCTCATGACTCTGAGCCCTATCGTCCCTACATACTATTGCAATCCTATTGTGTCGTGCTTGCACTTTCACCTAAGGTTTTGTTGCCCTCGGCACTCTCCTGGGGAGTCCAGCTCCCACCTTAGATAGATAGACAGAAAAAATCAGTTTATTTACAATTCATGAAGTAATATAATTACAATTCATTAATTCATTAAGATCTTAAAATAGTTCGTGCTTGACTGGCAAATATATGTACAATATCCACTGAAGAAAATAACGCCCAATTTGATAAACGACGAGCAACATTTTCCTGTCGGGAAATGGAGAATCCTAATTCTGCTAATAACTCATAATTGCCTTGATACCATTTTCCCCATGCTCCTAAAGGAAATCATATAAATTTAATAACATTGGTATTCGTCAATTCTTGAATTTGATCTTTTAAATGTTGATATTTCTTAACCTTCTCTGCTGCTGCATCCACCAAAGATGTTGATTTACTCTCATACCTAGCTGTGTTGCCTACTACTAGGGCCTGATCTCCTTTAACGAATACCAGGTCCGGCTTATATAGTTCATTTTGTTCACCTTTCAGCAGCGGCTCCGGGAATACCACCCATTCCTTCTTTTTGGCCTCATCTGCCAATAATTCACATAGTTGGTTATGTCTCTTAATCCTAGCATCCTGTACCGCTGGGCAGTATCCAATAATATGCAAGCAGGTCTCATTCGCTGCCTGACAACGTCGGCACAATTTAATTTGAGTGTCTTGTCTGCCCCTTGCTAAAAATTCTCTTGTGGGGTAGACATTGGCTCTTAGCTGTAACGCTGTGATGAGCTTTCTCTGGGGAATGCCTCTGTAAAATTCTAGCCAGTTGTTACTCATTCTATCCTTCTCAAAGTTGGCAATTCCATGGCCCTGGGATACCAGCTTGGTCCAATTCACAAATTCCTGTTTTCGCCACTTACAGGGTCTCGGAAAGATGACTTCTGGAGCAGACATCTCCCATTCCAAGGCTGATTCCTCACCGCCTAATTCCTCTGATATCACCATAACCACTCTTGGGTCCCAAATAGATGGAATTTTATCCTTATCTCCTCCTGCTGCAATCCACAATCTTTCAAATTCTTTCTCAATGCCTTCCTGCTGAACAACTGCTCTTATTGTCTCATCTGAAGACTGCGCAGTTCTGTGTAGTCTTTGAGCCTGTACACAGGGAATCAAACCCGAGAGCCTGGTAATACCTAAACCTCCGTCCCGGGTGCTGGAATACAGGATGGCATCACAAGTACTTGCTGGAAGATGTAGCCATTCCTTGACGGCCACTCAAATTGCCAAGTCAAGGGTTTCTAGGTACGTAGTTTTATGTCAGCTTGGTCTGCCAAGTCGTTCCATCGCAGAATAGTATATCCTTTCAAGATGTCAACCTTCTGAAATGGCTTTAATGCAGCCTTCCCAATTCATTGCAATCACAAGGTCTTTCCAGTACTCCCGATGAACCAAAACAAAAACACTGGGCCAAACAAGCAATTGTCCATTATTAGCATCCAAGCTACCAAAAGGTTTCAATAACATTATAACCCAAAATAACTGTTATATCATGTAGTCTAAGGTCAGGCTTATCACTGTGCCCTCAATGATATCAGATAGATGATGATATCAGATAAATTACGGTATTTCAACCTTCTGAACTACTTTGTGTCACAGGAAAACACAAAGGGTATACCTTTGCCACAAATAAGCAATGCCTTCAGAAATAGCAAGAAACTGTTCAGCCAGGACACACCAAGATGATTCACCAAGTGAAACAAGCCCCATACTCCAGAGAAATACTCCAAACCTTCACCACAGAAAACTCTGTTAATGACACTGGGAAAATTCCTCTCTGATCACTTACTTGGCAATCAGTTTGAGCTGGAGACTGTGAGCAAGATACAATGGCCTGGCTTCTTAGAAAGAAAAAATCGTGTATTGCTCTAGAACATTGCTCTATCCTGTTCAGCATCTTGTCTTTAACTGTGCCCAATAATGGATATCTCAGGGACATTTCAGAAAGCATTTGTCTTAATAAATTTAAAAAAACCCCAACAACAAACAACAATAACATACAAAGGGCTAGCTAATTGCATGAAGTCCTGAAGCATGATATTGCAGAGTTACAACAACTTGAACATGTAGGATGTAATGCTGACATCCAGGTCCGATGCAAGAAAAAACATGAACAAAAAAACTTAGGTTCCCCATTCTACACACTAGACCGTTATCATCTTTCACATTTCACACAAGCCACAGCATATATCTGTATATATACACAAGCCAAAGAATATATTCTGAAATTATTATCTAAAGACTTCTTTCAGCTGCTCCTCTCCTAGGCAGTCTCCAATCCTGTAGGAACAGTCTTTCTATATAGATGGGTTAACCTGCATTTGATTAGATTTAAGTGCATTTTGCTTTATGGTCACTATGACACCAGGTGATTCTGTTCTTTTTGTAGTAGTAACACATCCTCTGCATTAATTACTAAACTGCTTTGAACTTTTTATCACGAAAATGCTTACTTATAACCATGGTTATTTATAGCCATGTAAGAAGCTGGTACAAACATTAAAACGTACCAGATCAAGCATGTATCTCTTGCCTCCTCTTCCTTTCAATCGTTTGAGTATCATTCCTGGTGTTCTATTTAGTCTGTAATAAACGTAGCCAGGCCTTGACCAGAAATACTTAGGAGGTTACCAATTTCAGATCAGTATCTCTTAAATGAGATCCAAGAGTCAGGTGCACCATTTTGGCTATAGGATTTCTAATATAACGTATCTGCCAATATTTTAAAAATATTTTTAAGAATTTTGCCATGTCCAGAAATTGTCCTCCAAAGTAAATCGCCATGAAAACAAAAAGTTTTTTTCTTTAGTCTATAGACAGATATTAAGAGATAATTCTATTAGTACTATATCTAGAATCCTCCATCTTCAATGTAGGTCTTAGATACACATCATAGATCATAGAGGATGCTTGAGCGGGTCTTTGATTATTAACCATTACAAGCTCTTGAAAGATTATGGGTTTAAAGTCTACATAGTCACATGCATGAACAAGTCGCTCCGGAATAAGAAGTTAACTTGATCCACTGTAATTGCATGAATGTGAAGTTTTATTTTATAAGAAATGTAAATTAAGATAATTCATTCCCTACTGAACAGGCTGAGTCCTCGGTGAAGTAGCTAAGCTGCCTGGATTAACCTCATAGTTGCCAGAGGAATGAAGAATGAATAACTCAGTCTATTAAAAAAAACCTGAAAATTTCCTTTGATGGCTCCTTCATTGGCAGTTGAACTGTTTGGACACTTCTCTTTCTTTGAAAATGCTGAGGAATATGGAAGAGAAGAAGCAGCATTTGTTTCCAATACAAAGTTATCTTGCTATTAAAATGATAAAGATCAGGCCCAGGTTCAGATTTACTCAATGGAGAAGAAAGGAAGAGGAAAAATAAGTGGCCTGTAGTTTCCCAGTTGCTACTGCCTGGAGTTCTGCACGTGCTCCTGCTCATGTGATGCATTGCAAGCTGAATAGTTACAACACTCACCTACTCACACACATTAGCATTGCATCAGCATTCATACTGATGTTTATCATTTAAAAGGAAAAAAAAAAGACCTTGAAAGACCTTGACATTTGAGTACTACAGTAGTTGGCATCTCCTCCTACCAATACATCTTTGCTTCTTCCAAGGAAGACAAACAGTTTGATGCATTCAGATGGGTAGTTGAGAAAGGTAAATTGCCCCAGGTCACTCTACAGAAGACCACTACCTAGTTGAAAAGAGGCCACAGAAACTAGCAAAACTCACTACAGCATTCAAAGTGACAAATCCATTGCAAATATAGACTCTTACATGTATTCTGCTCCAAGAAGTATAAACAGGTCGTGTGAAAGACTAAGCACAACATAAATTCTGAGTTATTAAATTAAATGCAACCATTTATCCAGTGGATATCCATTAGATATCCATTTCATAGTATCTTGCATCTTCAGTAGAATATGACAACTCAGGAAAGCCAGTGAAAAGTACCCAGCTGGAACTTGTTGGGCTCAAAGCATAAAATATTAAGTGAGGATCTATGTTGTGTACTACACAGGAGACCAGACCAAGGACCTCACAGTCCCCTCCTTGCCTTAAAACCTCTGAACTATCGCAAATGGTTGAAGACTTGTGGGTAAGTGCCCAGCCCAGGAAGGCTGGGCACTCTTCAAGAAGGAAGTCTTAAAGGCACAGGCGCAGGCTGTCCCCATGTGCCAAAAGATGATCCAGCGGGGAAGACGACTGGCCTGGCTGAACAAGGAGCTTTTGCTGGCACTCAGGAAAAAAAGAGAGTTTACCACTCTTGGAAGAAGGGGCAGGCTACTCAAGAAGAGGACAGGGAGCTCATTAGGTCATCCAGAGAGGAAATTAGGAAGGCAAAAGCCCAGCTAGAGCTCAATCTGGCCACTGCTGTAAGAGATAATAAAAAAAGTTTTTTCAAATACATTAACAGCAAAAAGAGACCCAGGGAGAATCTCCATCCTTTGGTGGATGCCGGGGGAGAACACTGTCACCAAGGATGAGGAAAAGGCTGAGGTACTTAATGCCTTCTTTGCCTCAGTCTTCAATAGTCAGACCAGTCATCCCCAGGGTATTCAGCCCCCTGAGGTGGAAGACAGGGACCAAGAGCAGAATAAACCCCAACACAGTCCAGGAGGAAGCAGTCAACCTGCTGCGCCACCTGGATACTCACCAGGCTATGGGGCCGGATGGGATCCACCCAAGAGTGCTGAGGGAGCTGGCGGAGGAGCTTGCTAAGCCGCTCTCCATCATTTATCAGCAGTCCTGGTCAACGGGGGAGGTCCCGGATGACTGGAAGCTAGCCAATGTGACGCCCATCTACAAGAAGGGCCGGAAGGAGGATCTGGGGAACTACAGGCCAGTCAGCCTGACCTCGGTGCCCGGGAAGATCATGGAGCGGCTCATCTTGAGTGAGCTCACCGGGCAGGTGCGGGACAACCAGGGGATCAGGCCCAGCCAGCATGGCTTCATGAAAGGCAGGTCCTGCCTGACCAACCTGATCTCCTTCTATGACCGGGTGACCCGCCTAGTAGATGAGGGCAAGGCTGTGGATGTTGTCTACCTGGACTTTAGTAAGGCCTTTGACACGGTCTCCCACGGCATTCTCCTGGAGAAGTTGGCAGCTCACGGCTTGGATGGGCATACACTTTGCTGGGTAAAAAACTGGCTGGATGGCCGAGCCCAGAGAGTGGTGGTGAATGGAGTGAAATCCAGTTGGCGGCCGGTCACGAGCGGTGTTCCCCAGGGCTCAGTTCTGGGGCCGGTTTTGTTCAATGTCTTCATCAATGATCTGGATGAGGGGATTGAGTGCACCCTCAGCAAGTTTGCAGATGACACCAAGCTGGGCGGGAGTGTCGATCTGCTCGAGGGAAGGAAGGCCCTGCAGAGGGATCTGGATAGGCTGGATCGATGGGCCGAGGCCAACTGTATGAGGTTCAACAAGGCCAAGTGCCGGGTCCTGCACTTTGGTCACAACAACCCCATGCAACGCTACAGGCTTGGGGAAGAGTGGCTGGAAAGCTGCCTGGCAGAAAAGGACCTGGGGGTGCTGGTCAACAGCCGGCTGAACATGAGCCGGCAGTGTGCCCAGGTGGCCAAGAAGGCCAACGGCATCCTGGCTTGTATGAGGAACAGTGTGGCCAGCAGGACCAGGGAAGTGATCGTGCCCCTGTACTCGGCACTGGTGAGGCCGCACCTCGAATACTGTGTTCAGTTTTGGGCCCCTCACTACAAGAAGGACACTGAGGTGCTGGAGCGTGTCCAGAGAAGGGCAACAAAGCTGGTGAAGGGTCTAGAAAACCAGTCTTCTGAGGAGCGGCTGAGGGAACTGGGGTTGTTTAGTCTGGAGAAGAGGAGGCTGAGGGGAGACCTTATTGCTCTCTACAACTACCTGAAAGGAGGTTGTAGTGAAGTGGGTGTTGGACTCTTCTCCCAAGTAACTAGCAATAGGACAAGAGGAAATGGCCTCAAGTTGTATCAGGGGAGGTTTAGATTGGCTATCAGGAAAAATTTCTTTACCAAAAGAGTGGTTAGGCATTGGAACAGGCTGCCCAGAGAGGTGGTGGAGTCACCATCCCTGGAGGCGTTCAAAAAACACGTAGACGTGGCACTCCAGGGCCTGGTTTAGGAGGCATGGTGGTGTTGGATTGATGGTTGGACTTGATGATCTTAGACGTCTTTTCCAACCTTAACGATTCTATGATTCTATGAATTTCTATTTCAGGTGTAAAGAATGCAGGTGAAGATCTGTACTTCG
This sequence comes from Fregata magnificens, assembly GCA_013389945.1. Classification (NCBI taxonomy): domain Eukaryota; kingdom Metazoa; phylum Chordata; class Aves; order Suliformes; family Fregatidae; genus Fregata; species Fregata magnificens. The sequence goes on from WAAD01019631.1 coordinate 48,703, forward strand.
AATTGAGCATTCCTGGAAACAAAGTTCAGAGATGGTGTATCCTTTGGATAATCAGCCATAACCCTTCCTCTTCCCCTTGAAAACAGAGAAATTTGTTTTCAGACTTACTGTGTCAGATGGGGATCACTGGGGGATAACAGTGAACAAGGCACATATTTTACCATCCCACAAGAATGAGGAATTAATCCCTTTGGCTGAATGACGGTCTTGGAGATAATTAAGAGAATTCTGTCACCATCAGACAGTACAAAAACACAGCTTTTACACTCAGTGAAAGAAGGGAACCAATGAGACAAGAAGAGACTTCGCAAGACAACTGAGGCCAGCAGCCTCTCACTACGAGACTGCCAAATTCTACCCAATGCAGGTTTATAGTGAATAAAATATTCATTGAGCCTATTGTGGCCTCCTGCCAAGGCTAATAGCCTTTGCTGGGCCCTTGGTGGAAAACACACAAGAACCAGAATCCTCAGAGACATGCTAGAAAGTGACATTCAAGAAGTCTGCTCTGGACTATGTTCTTACCACCCTACCTGACACTTACGGGAAGATTTCTGTGAGAATACAGGTCTGTGCAAAGATTTAGAATTTGGACTTCCCAAAGTAGTCTTACTAGTAGCACTGCTTTCAGAGATAAAATTACTTTGCATTCAGAGCTGCCCTTTGCTATCAGAGCTGACTGTTACCTCCCTCTTCACCACTTTTTTTAAATCAAGCTTTAGTTCAGCATGTCTGAGGACAGAAAATTTTATATTGAGGTGCAAGAGCATGTTCTTGCAGGCTCTGAAATCTATGTGGCACAGCATTTTAATGGATTGGTGTTTCACCTCTAAGCATTTGGTCCCTGTCCAGTTTAGGATAAAAGACATAAATGAATGTAAAGATCTTACTTATAGTCCTTGGCTTTATCTCTGTCACAGAAGCACTACTCAGTTTGCAGCAAAATTATAGCTGCTATTCAACAGTGGCATAGTAGGGGAACTGCCTTGCCAGCACTACAGTGCATGAGCAGTACTGGTTGAGAGATTGCACACTCCCACCTGCACTATACTTAGTTCTAGCCAACACTAATCATTTCCAAGAGACATCTACTAAAGTGCATTTCCTCTCAAAATACTGACTAATGGTGAATATCAATACAGCAAACTGATAGGATATATGACTTGCATATACCTGTTTCACATAATGGAAGGATTTAACTTTAAGGAATTTGTGACCTATAAAATGTTCCCTGCAATTAGTGATTAATTAATTACAAAAGTGCAGACATTTGTTCCAATTACAGTTGTCATCCTTACTGTTGTGCTAAAGCAAAGCACTGGGCTTCCTGGTGTGGGCTTTTTTTTTTTCCCTGGGAGCCAAACAAATCATTCACTGTTTAAAGCTGGTTTCTTTTCTGGAGCCCTTTCTCACACATTTTCAGTGCCCCTCGACCTCAGGCATCTGTCACAGCAACACCTCTGCACATAGCAGGGGAGAAGGTGAAGGTCTTCATCAGAAGCAGATGCCAAAACTCTCCTTGCGTGGGCTGGGGCAGAGTGATCATCACTCTCAGCTGCGGTACGACCTGACTGCTGTCCTGGAATCTTCTCCAGCCCCAGGAGCTTCAAGGACAACATGCTGCTCAAAAGATGAAGCCCTGATTCTGCTGATCAGTCTGTTTCCCACGCTGCAGCAAGTGCTGATGGGAAGACAATCACACAAGCTCGAAGGGCCAGATTTTGCCCTCAGTTATCCTTATGTCAGCTCAGTAACAGCTATTGCATTATACAGGGCAGAAAGAGGACCTATTTTTTATAGCTTCACTTGGTCTTTTATTCAGTTATTTTCAGTTTTTAAACAAGCATTATTGCATAACAGAAACACAATTGATATTTGCAAATGGTAATTCTGAGGAAGGAAAATAGATACATGGAAAATAATAACATATTTCCAACATATCTGTGTGAAAGATCTGATCTATACATCTGGGAGGTCTTCCCAATAGCCAGTGGCTACTGGATCAAGCCCAAAGAACCAAAAATGGACTTACAGACATATTTAAGCCACCCTGTGAAAGGGAAAAATAAAATGCATGAGAAGAAGAAAGGAACAGGACAATATGGGGAAGGGAGGATGTGGGTGCATGTGTATATGAAAGGAAAAGAACATATGCAAGAAAAAATGTCTAACAAAGTCTACAAGCTTGTTTAGTACATTGAACAAACTTTTCTGTACTGTATGTGTTATTAACTCCTCTGTGATTCATATTGCCAAATTTTATAAAAGATCTCAAAGCATTAATTAAAGCACTACAAAATTAATTTAGTTCTGTAAGTATCTTGGTCCATTAAGTAAATATCATTCTAACTCCTAAGAATTTATTGGGGCCTCTATATTTTATTTACCAAAATTTACAGATGGCAATGGGAGTCCTTCCACTGTCTTCAACATTATTTGGATCTGATACCGATGTTGCAGAAGCTGAACAACTTGCCAAGTGATGCTAACATGAATTGGTGGGCATTTCTTTTCAGAGTATGCATCATAAATTTGTCAGTAAAATCTTTAAAAGACTGTGGTGGTGAAATCCTGGTAGAATTAAAGTCAATAGCAAAACTGCCTGTGACTTCCAGAGTTTCACCTAGAGTTTACCTGCCCATGTCATGCCTGCCACATTGTTAAAGTCAGAAGCAGTTGAAGAGCACCAGAGGCATAGGTGAGCTTTCTGGGTGGCACAGCTTTGGATGTCTGAGTAAAGGAACCAGTCACTGGAGAGGATTTATAACAGCTGATAAGATACATTGATTTCTCTATTTCTAATGCAATTATCTGAAATATTTAAATATGATTATGCAAATACCTGTACTCTGGTTGGGATAAAAATGCAAGGATTTCCTTTTCCTGCATTGTTACCCAGCAACAGCTGCAGTCTTAAAATGACAATCAGCCTCCTGAAACCAATCAAAATGCAAAAAATTGCACAACTGGGGAAAAGAGTTATGCGGTATTTACATATGCAGCATGACAGCAGTTTGATTGTCTGAGGCAACTCAGTTTTGGCACAATTTTGACATAGAATTGCTTAAGGTGAGCACAACAACCCCATGCAGGAAAGTTTTTGTCACTAATAGACTACTATGCTAAATCACCAATGTAAACAGGCACGTACATCTGCTATCACAGTTTGGCCACAAGATCCGCTATCTTATGTAACAATTGCTTCACTTGTCCTGAAGCTCTTCCTGCCATTGCAGAAATCCTTCTTTCTTTCACATATTCAAGAGGGTCAACTACCATCTTGTGTTCTGTATCTCCTCACCAGCTCAAACTATTTGCCTTCTCTATTTGTCTAAAGAATAAATGATCAATCTTTAAATACTGACTATCATGTGTAGAGTTTGCCAATCTCTTTGGACACGTACAGTGGAGGCCCAACCAGTGATCAAAACAGGCTAGCAGGCAACGAGCTATGCCACTACTGCAAACATGTATAGGTGCTCAGATATGTTTCACATTTGGATCTCTAAATTCCCATCGCAAATATTGGATGTAAGAACATCGTCACCCTTTGCTGCAACTGAAAGAAGTGGCCTGCTTAGAGATCAATCACCACAGACTCACAGTTCCAGCCCACATCCCTTGAGTGCAAACTAGGAAAGAGGACATTTACTTACCATATTTGAGGAACCTCCCCTTAAGTCCTGAATTGGTTTATACCCCAGGCACTACCAAAATACAAACATTAAACAGCCAATAGGCCCCAATGACTGTAGGTAGCTCTAGTATTTGTGTGGAGATTGACTCGGGGGGACCATTGCACCATGCTTACAATTCTCATGCTTTCAGACCACAGCTGCTTCCTTTAACTTGTGAAAGAGAAAAGAACGTTCCAATTCTGAATCAAAGAAGAGCTTCAGTTTTCAAAGATTTGTCTATTTTCCAAATATATTAGCTAGAGTAAACAAATAATGAAAGATAGTTATCCTTCTCTCTAAAATTGTCCATTATGATAGTCCTAGACTATCACAGCCACCATGATGCAACTAATTCTGCCAGATGTGTACAAATTTGCATATATTTTTATTAGAATTTTACTTGTAGTCTAGCAGCATTATTTTCCCCTACAAAACTTCCTTAGTTCTCAAAAGTGTTTGCTTTCCTAAGAGATTGACCCAAGCCAAAGCTTAAATTAATCAGAGCTTAGACTTTTTTCACTTTGCACCTAGATAAATTAGTCAGCACACAGTTCCACACTGCTGTGACTAGATCATTACCAATATCTGCAGCAGCTAGCTAGTCTCCACCTGCTCTGTGTTTACTGAAAGGCAGGATCAGCCTCATTCAATAGTCAAATCCTTTCATTTCACTTCCTTGCATTGCTTTTTCTTTTTATGTTTCTCTGGTTTTCTTTTGCAGCTGTGCAGTCCCAGGAAACAGGACCTCAAAAGGTCACCTAGCCCATCCCTCTTCCCAAAGCAAGATCAAATACATCAGACTGTATTACCTCATTACTAGAAGTATTTTTTCTGCTTTTTAAGATAAAATCTTTCTTTTTTTTCCTACCACTTACCTATAAAACGGAGTAACCATGTACTTTTTCTTAGGGTACAAGAAACAAACAGTGTCATTCATTCCAAGAATGAATAACAACTGTAGCTTGTAACTACAGACTGACATATTCCTACACTTTCATTTCAAGAATATTTTTAGCAAAATCATATATTCAGGAATTTTATAATTAACTAACACTTCTGCTGAATTTCCAGCTTGCCACAGAGATCCACACCCATACATTACAAAAATCAAGGATGATTACCACTGAAATTGTCTGGAATGATGAAAGTACATTGAGTCTTCAGTATGTGGTACACTGTACATCAAAAAGATGTCCTGGTTTGGAATAGCTTATCTTCAGCAATCACCTGCACAGGATCACTTACATACCTGCATTTGAGGCAAATGGGAATTGTGCCTCACCTACAATTACAATAGGGTATCTTATCTTACCAACAGTGGGCCTGATTCTTCTCTTGAACATACTGACGTAAAACATGACTGATGATGAAGAGTTCATCGGTATGGCATCAATATACAAGACAACTATACAATATCTGTAACTATACACAAACCAATCTCTGCTGGTTTTGGCTTTGTAGTTACTGATATGGAGAACACAAAGAGTAATTATGTTGTTTGCTTTTTTAAAACACTGCCCCATAATTGTTTCACTCGGAAATCCACAGTGAGAGACAAGGTTTAACTTGTATTATTTCCCACAAGTTAGCCAGATAAGTCAGCACCATGTTCTTCACCCACAGCTGACCTTGACTCACAGTAAAACAGCAGTCTTGTCTCTACAGGATGTCTAACATGCATATGTTATTCTTGCTAGTAGCCCAAGTCATGAAACTGAACACCTTGTGCTAAGTGCTGTAAAAACACACAAGAAAAAGATGGTCCCTGTAGAAAAAGCACACCTGCTTTGTCAGTCATAGAGCCTTAAAATACAGCTTCAAGTGATTCCACATCTCACTGTCCCCTATGACTCTGTCTTTATCTCTTCTTGACATTGCTGAGAACAATCTCATTTTGACTATGAGTGCAAAACAGATGTCACTGCATGTGTGATAACGTGAAAAAATATCAAAACCTTAAAGGTGAGTGAAGATTCTATAAACTGCTAAATCATGTCAAACTTAAGAGTATTTTGAAGTTAGAAATGTGCCTGAAGGCCTGCTATAAAAAGTAGAGCTTTTTGTGAAAGAAGCTCTGCCTCTTTAAAAGGACCTCCCAAATTTTGATTTTGAATTTAAACTATAAATTATATTTTTTTATTTGTAATTAAAATTTGTAGCTCTAGTCTGTGTTCACACCTGACATTCTGCCAGGCCTGCAGTCTTTTCCAAGTTATTCAAGTTCTTCTTGCAGCAATACTTG
>WAAD01019631.1:69099-135665 GCA_013389945.1 Fregata magnificens
GCCCTGCGCGGTGATGCTCGGTGCGGGCAGCCCCGCGGCTGGCAGGGCACCGCGGGCAGACCCTGCTGGCCGCGACTGAGGCGGGGGAGACTGACCCAAAAGTCACAAGGAACACCCTCCTCCAGCCCTGGGAGGTAATCCCTCCCGAGCCCGCTGCCTGACGTGTGGAGACCAGACATGTCGGTTACTGTAGAGGTTACCATTCCCTTCCCATCTAGCCTTGCCAGGAATCACCCTGCGGTCTGAAGTGAAGGCGGGTCTCCGCGTAGCGGCCCCTCGCATCCCGAGCCATCACAGCAGCTCCACAGCCGCACTCCGACGGCAGGAGAGGGGCTTTTGGGGGGAAGTTTGTCACAGGGATTCAGAGGAGAGCCAGCCTGCTGGGGAAGGGACTAACAATGGCAGAGCCCTCCCGACTTCCACGCTTTTGGTGGAAAACGCAGTGTTTCCCTCAGAAAGCAAAAAAAGGACTTACGTGGCTCTTCCCCCGCCCCCCATCTCCACCTCGCTCGTAGTTTGGTTGGGTTTTTTTTTTCCCCTTAATTTTTCTCTGTCATCTCTGATTACATCTCCCCGCACTCGCAGGGCTCCCCCGAGGCCGAGGCGCGCAGCCCCCGGGAGCGACGNAAGGAGAGCTACCATGTTTATGTCGTAGCGAGGGCACGTCAGGTTGGGGGTTTTCCCCCCAAATCAACGTAGCCGGAGAAGCACACGCACACCTGGTGATCAAAGGGCCCCTTTGTAAGTGCATGGGCGCATCTACACCCTTACAGATGGACCCCNGGTTTACAGGCAGAATCTTTGGATAACTGTAATCACGTTTCAAAAATCAAGGCTTGACTTTTCCCTCTCCTAAAGCTAACCTCCTTATGTTAGATCCTAGCTAGCCTTAGCAAGATAATGAAGGCGACTATGTGGCACACATATCATGGCAGGTGTTTTCAAACTTTTTGAAGGAGATTTAGCTGGAAAAAAACCTCATCGTCTTGTCCAGCCTTCGGGATGACACAAAGAAATGGCCCGGTGCTTCTCCCACTGAACACAAAAACAACACTTGCTTTAATCGGGGCAGAATGTATATAAATCCTGAACTGGTGAGAGCTGGGGGGGGTGGGGGGGGAAGGACTGCATAAATTAGAAACATTTACAAAAAGACCAGTGTGAAAAAAAATTTGGGAGACTGGTGATTCATTGGCCTCATTATCCTCCATAAGACGTTAGGGTATGGGTTTAATGTTGTGGGTTGGATTCTCCCTCCCCCAGCCTGTGTCTCGTCAACGCGCATTATCCATGGGGAAAAGGAGATGCAGGTCATGTTTAAGCAGCGTTAATGAGAACACAGTATTTTTCCTGAAGGTTAAGTTAGCCAGGTTAGCAAATTTCAGGTAAAGTATCCTTGAAAACCTTCCATTTCTTTTACTTTCTCGCTGGTAGCAGTTTCTAACGAGACTTGAAACATTAGACAAACACAGAAAGCAGAATTCAAACATCAGACGAACCCACTACTGTCAATAAGGGAGTACAATTTCAGCTTGACAGGAGTATTACAAGAATATACCCGCTAACGAGCAGCCTTAATTGGCCTGCATATTGTGGCTGTCACTGTTAAAACCTGTTCCTATACAGTCCTATTTTATACATCCTTTAAACGTATAGTTCTCTAAAGCAGTTAAGGAGACAATACTTTACTCACTGGGCTTTTGATTTTGGGTGGGAAAGAAATGGGAAGAAAAGGAAATGAAAAGAAAATAGGAAACCCTATTAGGAATATGGTATCCGTGACTGAAAAACTACGTGAAAGTCAAACGTATAGTTAAAAAAGCAACAGACTTTTTCGGTTTCAGTGCACTCTGTCAGTTTTGAACGTAAATTATTATTTATCCATAGATTGCAATGGCTGCAGAGGTTTCACTGACATTTACTGTACTCAAATCTTTTAAAATGTAGCGTGTTCTTTAACAGATCCCACCTTTTGCTCAGCAGGACACTTTGTCTTGAAAGTATTTTTATTTTAGTGATTTGCAGGAGTTCACTGCTCGTCCTGGCAAATCCTTCATACAATAGAGTTTAATGTGTGGCTTCGGTTTCCAGTACAGGGTCATGCTCATAAAGAATACAAATGAAAGAGAAGATATTTAAAAAAAAAAAAAGTTACTGCGCATGTGCAATTGGCAGTTATTAAATGATAACAATGTAACTTTTAGATAATAAAAGTCAAAATACCAAATAGGGCAGAGCAGATCATGCCCTAATGCTAAGTGCCTTACTTACTTAAAGAAGTTACTCCTAGTCTGATTTTAAACCGCCTAACCTGCAAACTTGAATATAAAATGCTGTTGCAGTTGAAGACTGCAAAAGTCATTTATATGTTTAATGAAACCTTAAAAAGATCTTCCAGATCAAGTTTCAATCAATAAAATGCTTCCTATTGTCAAACTCCGGAAAACAGGGGTTTGCAGTGCAGACACAGGAAAGACCCCAGGCACAACAGTGCTGGTGAGGGCAAACGTAATTTTGAGATGGTGAGCTGGATACGTTGTTTATTTGCGCAAAAAAGAAGGTAAATGAAAGCATTTAGCTCAACAAAGCACTCTTTTACTAGGAAGAAAGAGTCCGGCTAAGTATGGCAACACCTGTAATGTCCCTCACGTTCTGAGAGCTAGATTGCACGGCTACAAGGAAGTACTTAAACTACCCTGCCCGGTGGATCTCTCCGAGAAAACAAAATGCACGGGAAGACAGCTTTTAAAAGAAAGGACGAAGTATTTAAATGCAGAGATCTGACGCTTTGCCACAGCCATCTTCACATCGCCTAATTAGAAGGCATAAAGCCTCTCCTGCTTTCACCTCAATGAGCAGAGTCATTAGGGTGATGAAAGCGAGTCGTTGCCCCGCTGCCGGTAAGCGGGAGGGAAGCCGGGCGGCGCGGGCGGTAATTGCTGCCGGCGGCGGACAGCTCCCGGTGCTGAACGGCGCGGGCCGGCCCCGCGGCACAACGCCTCGCCCCGCCGCCTCTGAAAGAGCACCGCCGCGCTGAGCGGGGCGGCAAGCGCTCGGGCTGAATGCCGCCGTCTGCAGAACAATGGCAGCCAACTCCAAATCCCGCCATAATCACATTAATGAGATTAATCAGTGAAGTAGCAGCAGTCAAATGTCAGGGTGGCGGGGAGGGATCACGCCAAGCTCGGTAATTAACTTTGGGGGGGCAGGGGAGGGGAACCGACTGCGTTAGCTGTTAGGCTTTTCCCGAAGTTTACCAGGTTTTATTCACGAGCCTTTGGAAGACGCTGACAATTCAAGTGGAAGGGGGAGGAGGGGATAAGACGGAGACCTCAACCTTTGCGCGCCGTAAGACAGCCCGCTAATACACAGTATCCCATTACTTCCAGCTGAAGTCCATTGAGGAAACCAGCGCCGTTTCAAACAACCCACCCCAACCGGCAGAGCTGCACTGTGCCGAACTCTGAGGGTGAAACTAGTTCTGTGATCTAACTTCCAACGCAAATTCCAACAGGCATGATAAACATGGCCGATGCCAAAGGAGTATGAAATCCTACTCCTTTTTAAAAATCGACCAGAAAGATACTCTTTCTGAAATCGGAGGGGTAGGAGAAAAGAGTACCCTTCAGAGAACTATCAACAGTAGATTATCACGGCAAGTTAATGCTAGATCTGTTGCAGAGTGTTTTCTAAAACAAACAAAGAGGAATTTTGATCAAGTAATTTAGAGTAAGTTACTTAATGTTGACAAGTCAGAGATCTGGTCGCTAGCTGACCTCAATAAAAGTGAAACTTCTCTCCACCTGAAATTCAGCACCCACGACCACTTCTCCGTTGCAAGTACGAAATACAAAAAGAGATTCCCCGTAGATTATAAATAAAATCCAAATGTATTTATTTGCAAGAAAGAGAGTACTGCATATCTCATTTTCTGTCTTTAAAAGGAGTATCGTCAACCATGCCAAGCATTTATCACGTAAAAACTCTACTTTTATGCACCCACTACTTCTGCAGAAAACAAACATTTAAAAAAATCTCCTCTTTGCCTAGATAAGGCTGTGCACGTTGTTCAGTACTCAGAAGAAAATGGCATGCTTCTGTTCCATTATGTTTTATCTTTGTTAGTGGCAAATAAAAGAAGCAAGCCTGTGTAATGCCTCTTCCATAAGAGACTAAGTCGTTTCTTTTTTACTAATGTAAGACGTTTTCTTTTACACTCTTCAGTTACTTTTTAGCACTAAATTAATAAGATTAAAAAATTTGCACTAAATGTACATGGACTACAGTCATACTTATCTGAACTGTTTCAAAATTGAAGTATAGACTATGACGTTTTCAGAGAGTTAACTGAATTAACCATCCCTTATTTACAAAGCTTTTTTCTCTTTAAAGAAAAAACTATTATAGATACAAAACATTTAAGATAGTGTTCTTTCAAAATACTACTCTCACACGAGTGTTGCCCTTTAAAGTACAAATCCACTGTTTTCAAACGTCGTTTTAGTGTAAAAACATAGTATCTTATAATCTTTTATTTAATTGTGCTCGGCTGTCAGGAGACTTGAGCATTCCAATCTGTGAAGTTTTTGTCTCCGGTTCTCCATATCAAACAAGTACCGTCCAACATGCAGCAAGTTTATATAAACAACAACATGCTTAATGCATGCAACATTATGCGTTCATATAGTAAATACACACTTCAGGATTTTTTTTACCAGCTATTCTACAGCCCAATATAATTTCGACTGCACAGCAGTACTGCCAGAAGAACTTGAAAAGAGCAAACAATGGACATTTAAGTACAAGCTACAGAACAACTGCAAAAATCACAATAATCTTTCCAGTTCGCTACAAGAATCAACCCCCACCCTGCACAAAACACAGCCCACACCTGCACCGTTAACCATTTACAAGTTAAACATAAGCAAGACATTTCAGCACGGTTAAGAAACACCCTGGCTTACTACAACTTTGAAAGGATGAGGAGTAAGAAGCATACCACAGAGACCCAGAAAAGGCTGCTTTTTTCTTCATTGAACACTGAAAAGATACCCCATGTTCCAGGGAATTCAAAAAATATATATGTATTAAAATACACCCACCAACACTGAGTAAAAAAATCAGGGGGGCTTCAAGAAGACTGCAGGGAAAAAGCTCTCACTCTCTTTAGTGTGCAGAAGCTTAGGGGGAAAAAAATGTCGCCCTGGCAGGAATGACAAATGCAGTAGGATAGGCTAGCAGGCCTGAGGGATCTGTTTTACTTCCACATACATCCTCTAATGCACGCACTCCCACTCATCCTCTCGAGATGCCTTTTTTTTTCCTCCACTTTTTTTTTTTTTTTTTTCACCAGCTCCAAATCCCCGGCATATGACCTTCTGTTAAATAGATAAAAAAAAATTTGCTTATCAGTCATGCAAATGAGGCTGAATTCATTTTCCACAACAGATGGCCTCATAGATAATGATGATGGAAGAGAGAAAATTGAATGTCTCTCACAAGGTGGTCATGGCAACCGAGAGCAGAATAATATCAATAATAAGCTCACTGCATAATAAGGTTGTCAATCCCACAAATCAAAGTCTCCAGCTAAATCAGGTATCCCACCCCCAGCTAGTTATCAGGTAAATAGAGAAATAGAGAGCGTCCTTTTTCTTTTTAAACGAGGAGCTGTGAAAAGAAATGGTAGCTCCAGCGATTCCAGGGTACAAGGGGAAGGATGGAGCAGAAGAGATTTTGCTCCACTAATTGTGTTTTATTTAATGATTCGGGGAGGGGGGTGTTGGGTTTTCCCTCTTTTTTTTTTTTTTTTTATTATTTCCACAGAGGTTTTATTTGTTGGAGGGGGGTGCTGGTTTGTTTTTTAATAGCGAGGCTGTTATTTTGAACTCGATCTGCTGCCGAAGCCTTGCCTCCCCTCCCTGTGTCTGATGTGGAGTGCTGCATTGATGCAATAGCAGCTCGCCTCAGGCTTCCACCTTGGCTCCCAGGGGGCCATCCCGCAAAATGAATCAGCAGCCATCCTGAGCAGACTGATTAAAATGAAAATGGCAAGGCACATGTCTGGGCGGAACTAGAGCTGAGCTGCACTGCCTGTCTGGCAAGCATGCTCAATATAGCTTTTGCTAATAATGGCTTACCGCCTTTCGGTTTTTTAAAGGTATTACCGTCGCCCCTTCCCCCACCCCCTAAACAGATAACGGTGCTGGGGGGTTTCCCCCCCTTCGTTGTATACTGCTCACAGCTAGAGTTTGCCAGACTGACATGCAGTGATTGTGAAAAGACACACTTGCTTTGCAGGGATTTTCTTCGCAGATGTGCTGAAATACCAAGACAACATATTAACATGCAGCTATAAATTATTTCCAGATATTAGTTGGGAAAGAAACCTCAGAGGAAGAGGAAAGCTCAGTCACTGCCACAAACATCATTTTTCCCCCCGTTTTTACACCTCAGCTTGCAATGGCACCTTGTGCATTATGCATCACGAGAAAATGACTGCCAGTAAACGCAGAGCAACTTCCTGGAGCTCTCCATGCACCGTGTTTGACAGACTCCGAGCTGTATTTCTAACCCCCACCCCCGCTTCCCCCAGCAAATAAGTGCGTGCATAGAGAAAGAGCCATTTAAAGCATGCATCTCTTGTAGTCCTTCGATGAAACAGAAACATTTTTGTGGACAGCTTCTGTGTGCAAAAACAGCATCGAGAAAACATCGATCCATGCAGGCACGGTATCTGAAACCTGGGCAGACTGTTGTTTCGTGAGGTGTGGGGATTGCTCTGCCTGGGGATTTTTGTTGTTGGGTTTGGTGGGGTTTTTTAAGCAAACAGCACAGTGGCGTATCGCTGGAAACCGGCATGCATGTGCTGTACATATGCACATACACCCCGATGTGCCTCCGCTTAATTCCTGTTTTTAAACCGCTGGGATTATTTTTTTTCCCCTGCCTTTTTCTCCCCCCCGCCCTGCACTCTAGCCCTGTTACTGCAGTGTGAACCAGAAATCAATAGGGCTGCTCTAATGGAGGTTCCAGCTGCAGTTGGCTGTGCAGACACACACACACACACACACACACAGAGACACTGACGTCTGTGCAGCTTTCTCAGCCGATTGGGCACCACATCGGATGTTCTGTGGAGCAAAGAATAGGAATCATTTACAGTCTGCTAAAAAAAAAAAAAATGGTACCTTGCATTTCCCTGTCTCCAAGAGCACCAGGCTGGGCTCGCCGTACAGGCTGGCTGTAGTGTGTGAGCGAGAGCACTGCTCGGGGTACGTGCAGTCACAGCAGGGTACCGCATGACACCCCGAGATTACCACAGAAGCTGCCGGGGCACAGAACCCCGCAATTCATAGGGGATGTTTTTATAAGGTTACCAATTCATGTCGTGAAAGATAAGAATGCAAACACAGGAAAATAGACATGAAAAATCAAAGCAGTTTAATTGATAAATTAATAAAGCTCTGGTGCCCTTTGATGTGTTTGCAAGTATTTCTGAGCTCTGAAGAGTATTTTAATGAAAGCTTTATTTTTAAAGGCTTTGTTAGAAATTATGCACTGAACATTTAATATTTCAGTGTAAGTTCCTTGCTTGCTTCCCCTTCCTTCAATAGAAAAATATTTAATTTGTTGAAGAGTAGCTTTAAGTTTAATTTCCTATAGTTGTTAAGTATTCTTTATATATATATTCATGTGTAGAGCTACTCCTTGTTACTAAAACATGCTTGGGTTTTTCCCCTTTTAAACAATAAAACCCAGGCTCTCTTGGTTACCTGATGTTGTAGCTGTTTATCTCTGAAACAAGAAACAACTGTGTTGGTGAACGTATTAAAAAAAAAATCTAATTCTCCACTCCCAGGATAAGGTATTCCTGGGATCTGCAGCACTGCAGAACACCTCCCCCACCACCCTGTCAATGTATTTCAACTTCAGTGTATTGACAGCAACTGCCCCAGCCTGAGTCTGGCTCCATTGAAGCATTTATATTCCTTCCACTCAGCCCTGTGGATCTTTGCAGGGCTCAGGATGCCAACCCAGGACCCGCTCTGGAGAAATAAAATCTGGGAAAATGAATGAATCATAAAGCCATATTGCACGACAGAGTCACATCCCAGCCTGTGTTCTACAGTTCATTCTTACGCAAGCTTTAAAAAAAATGTGGTTTAAACCCTAAAAATGATGGCTTGTGGCAGGCTACTAAGTAATAGGCTGTAGGAAACCTTAGAACAAAAGGGGACAGGAAGCACCGAAGTCCACCTCTTCTCAACATTAGCGATTACACCATCACAGTACCCCCTCCACAAATATTTATCTAATCTCTCCTTTAATTATTTATACTAGTTGCTTTTTTTCTGCTGTCCTTGGCAGTTTGGAGCACAACTTAACTGTTCTCTGTTTCTCTGTGTGGAGACTTAGGGTTTTTTCCCTTCCTCCTGCCCAATCCTTATTAAGTTTTAACCCCTTTTCTACGGGACAGAAAGCTCAGGCTGTGTGAGTAGTGTAATTGCTGTCCATTTAAAATGTCCGTGTTTTCAAGAGCTGCCAGCCTAGCAGCAGACTCTTTACCAGACTGGTAAACATAGCATCATAGGCGAAAGTTAAAGCATACAGTGCAACTATTGTCCTGGAATATGAAATTAGAGTCTGAACTGTAACCTATATGCTAAAAAGTGTTTCTTTTGTATTTTTTTTAGGAAACAAGCAGATTTCCACATAATGAAGTTATTAGGGTGCTACTGCTTGGCTGATGCTGTATTTATTAATATCAGTGAAAACGAATAGTGGCAATTGCCCAGGGTTAGAAAGCCCTTACAGCGCGACTAATCCTTACGTTCCTTAATCTTCCCTAGCTTTTCCTAACACTGGCATTTAGCAGGCCCAGAAACACCAGCCCAGGGCATTACAATCACCACTAAGCCTGAGCATTTACTGAGTATTTGTGCATTGGGTAACTACTTTTTTGATCTGAAGTTGAACAACCTTCTGGTAATTAATGGCTGGCTCCTATGAAATCTCCAATTGGGAAGGGGCACCATGGGCTGTTTGGCTAACTAAGTTCTTTGCAAGGACTGGTGCTAACAAAGTGTTTAGCAGATACTGGCCATTCCAGTAGATCAGTCCCCAACTCCACATCCATGACAGTATCTGAAAAACAGTCCTTCCCAGTCCATAAAGGTCTTACCAATTTACTGATAATCTCTGATATTTTCCCAACTTAGTGACTTTTGATAAAGCAGCAGGTTAGTATTGATCATACCATATTCAGTAAGGGGGTGTGAAGATCACTTTGATGAGAATCAGAAGAACATCTTGCAAACACTGCTCCAGCACAGCACAGGGACATGGTGGAAAGTACAGCTTAATAAGTGCACTTCACCCAGACAACTCAGACAAAACATAATACATCAGGCTCAGAGGAAAAGAAATTATTTTATTTCAAGCAGACCTTGTCTCAGTCATAAGGTTATACACAAAATATCGCTCACACTGTACCCAAACTAGTAATTTACGCACAAGTGGGGCACAAATATTCTTCAGTATCTTTAAAGTGGTGGTGCACTACTTTTTGTTCCTGCAGCTATAAAGTTTTTATACTGAAACTGCCTAGTGTCTGGTCCCCATGAACCACTGAGCAAAATAATGTGTATATGAGTGCATCCATATGTGCAGAAATCCCCTAGAATATTGAATAACTGCTTGCTGTTAGCCCCCAAGCATCTCTTTTCCTCAAATACACTGTCCAAAATGTCAAAAGTCATTACAAATGGGGAAAGAAATCACAGGGATCAAACAGCTAGCCCCAGACAAAATGCTGGTGGCTCCATATAAACACAGCCTAAGCATTCTCCATTTGGAGCCATACATATGAGGGAACCATTTTACTGTCTAGAGTGATAAGAACACTTAGCATTATTTTGGAAAGTACCTAAAATAGCAGGTATCTCAAGGATGACAGCTTCAGAATATTCACACTGCAGCTTTCATGTGAATATGTAAGCAGTACTTCTGATATTTAGCAAAGGACTCTGACTAAATAGCATTTTCATCAATGTTGCTAGCCTCAGATGCTCAAAATTACTGATCATGTCCTCAAAGTGTTTCCATGCAGGCACGTAGAGTTGCAAGCAAATTTTGCCCATGTTTCAGGCTGGCAGAATGCAAACCATGGCTGGTCTGGAAGCCAGTCAGACACAGTCAAGTTAATAAAAGGCCTGCCAGCTAGAAGAATTAGTTGAGCTAGAACAGACATTGTTCTAGACCCATTAGATATGGAAACTGCAAAATACTCATACCTTTGAGTCAGCTGAAGAAAAAAATACTTATTATGGAAATAGGACAAAAATTGCAGGAAAGAGTTCTGAGCAGTAACATGCCTTCATTTTTTCCCATTGACTTCAGCAGGAAGGAGGAGCAGGCCCACAGAGATGTTAACAAATTGGAGAATTCAGCAAAAAAAGCCCAATATAAACAATTAAGGAAATGGAGGGAACAGATTATGGGAAAAGATTAAAAACTAAACTCATAGAATGCAAATACAAACTGAAAAAAGAACAGTTACCTCAAGGATGATGGACTGCAAAAAGGGAAAGTTAAAGGTACCCAAAAGGGATACCTCATACACATATATGAGAAGTCAGGGTAAGTTAAAATTGTCATAGTTGAATTCTGGCGGGGGTGGGGAGAATGACAAGGAGGCATTAAATATTGCGATAGTGTTCTTAGGAGAATAGCGCAAGGAAGTAAAAGTCATTTACTGCTGGACCAAACAAAGCACTGGAAATTATACTATGGGGAACAACACTAAAATGGCAGGGGAGGGGTTTAAACAATGTAATAGGTCTTTTCAGCTTCTAATTTTCATGATTCCTAGTTATTATTAGTTGCTATCCCTATTTAAGTGATAGTCCCCACTGTAAACACTTTTGACTAAATAAGAACCCATAAAGGGAATTAGAAATCTCAAATGGAGAAAAAAAGGAGATAAACGAAACCCCTTATAGAACATTCAGAATTTTTCCAGCTTAAAAGTGAAAATAAAAGAGAATGTACATAAATGTACATAAACTTAGCAGAAAGTAATTTTCTTCATTATTTTACAGGATTAACAAGTCTAAGGCTTTCACAGTTCTTGAAAAGACTACAGTCCAAGGTGTGTGTTAAATACAGGGGAGACCATTTCACGGGCATGTACAAAACAGACACGCAGTTTTAATTTGAAAAACCTGTTATGTGCTTGTCAGACCTGCATGCTTTGCTTTTCCCAGTGATGACTTGAGTGTAGAAACATGCTTAAATTCTTCGCTGAATCAGGACCTAAACTCTTATTGCTACTAATACTTCGGAGTAATTCTATACTGATGAAAAGTCCTGCTGCCTACTCATATATATATATATATATTAATTATTTGCATTACTGCAGCAGTTCAAAGCTTAATCAAAGACTTCATAGGCACACAGGCAAAAAATGTGATCTGAACTTATAAACATCTTAAAGAAGATGACCAATTAAATACAGGACAGCTAAAGAAAAGTTTGTGAGAATTCATAGACTCAACATAGAGATTAGAACATATTTCATTGCTTCTACTATACTTTCCACAGTTGTTTATAACACCTTTTTTCCATGACGTGACTTAGGAGAACAGATCTCCTGCAATAAGCGTGTCTTCTAAGGGGATGTGAAGAAATTAAGGGAGAAATAGCAGACTAGAACAAGATGGGGCATAAAACAGGTATCATAGCAAAAAGGTTGCAGAGGAATGGTATAGGGCAGGAAAAAGCCAATGAATTGCTTGTAAAAGAGCTGCAGCTGAAAGCAGGATTCACTTCAAGGTTAAGACATATACACATAGGTGGTTAAAGTCCCATTATAGTCAGTGGAGATCTAGTCAAGACAGTCAACATTGCTTGAAGGAAATTAGGGTGGTCAGATAGGATGTGTCTACTTCAGAGAGAGATGAATAGCTCCCTGGGCTCCATCACATGTATTTCTCCAATCTCATTTTGCTGTAAGAGGAACTAAGATGCCAGGTACGTGTTCAGGACACCTAAATTAGGAGAAAGATTCAGCTACAGAGTGAGAGAACTGCATGTAGATGTTTTAATCTCACCATGAATATTACTTTTTCAAGGTGATCCACTTGTCTAAACAGAGGCATCTACTGCTATCTGACACACCTCAGCCTCCAGCTGCTGCTTCAGAGGGCACCGGTTTCCCCATAGGTCTTCCTGGAAACTTCTGCCAGTCCTGTGCAATTATCTGACAAAGATGCCATTTTGAGACTGAATTAGGGTGCAGCTCCTAATGACTCTTTGCTAGGTATTTTTGTACTTCTTAATAAAGAATAAAAAAGCAAAAGCTGAAAAGTTCTGCCACGTTTTGCATTTTTCTTTCGCTTTGTTTCTTTTTCCCCTATCTGAAATATCAATGTTTTTCTGCTTTCAGTAGAAAAATGACTGTATGGCTAGGCACATTTTCATTTAAAAAACTGCTTAGTTCATAAACTACCTTTCTTTTAAAATATTTACTGTTTAGTTACTAAGCTTAGGTAAGTCTCAAAACTGTTTAATATTGCAAAAAATATTCAGAGGAAAAATATTCAGGGAACTTTAGTCAGGACACTATATAACTCCATTACATCTATAGGCATAAGAACCATTTGATCCAGGACAGTCAACACTTTAATATATGATTAGGCAAACATAAAACAGGACAGCTACTGATCATTCCCCTGGCATATTCTCCAAGGCCCAGCAGCTTGTGTTGTATGGATGTCCTAAGCCAAAGTTTGCACTGACACTGTTGGGCTCAAGATCTCAGCTGATATTCTTCCATAAATCTGATCCATTACTGTTTGAACCAATGCATTCTTTTCCTATCATAGGCTTTTAATGCCAAGGAATTGTGCATGTGATTGTGTAGTGAAATATATTCACTATGTATTTCACAATGTCTTTTTGCTTCTTTTATACCTGATGTCTGATAATTTCATTGGGAATCTTCCCCTTCATTTCTTGCATGGCCAATCATTCCTAAGCCCATTCTCCACACCCTTCATGCTTTCGTAGATCACCACTCACGTATCTCCCATTCCATTATTATCTCTATGCCAAACAGAGTAGTTTTGACTGTGAAAGTTCTTGCACAGAAGCTATTGCTCACCTCTGAACCTCACTGTTGAATTTTTGTTCAATTTACTTTATCTTTTTTGAGATAAGATCACCAAACATGCATGCAAAAGTCAAGATACGGATATGGTATATTTTTAGCTATACATATAGATAGATATATATGTATACATGTTGCGCATGCATACACAGTAATTCATACAGTGGCAGAATATTTTCCATTTTATTGAATTCCTTAATGTGACATTTAGATATTTTGTTGGGGCAGATCTGGGCACAGCAGTACACACAGGCACACAAAAGGTCATACCTTATTTACGATGGGATTTAATCCCATTTAGGTTACACTAGACAAAAACTGCCATCCCCAAGCCATCCCATTAGCCACCATCTCATACTAACAAAATCTCATCATCTTTAGACACTCACTGTTTGGTAAGAAAATTTCTCTCTTAACCAACAGCTAGCATTTTGATCTTGTATAGAATTGTCAGATTAGAGTAGCTAAATGCCTTATTCCAAGTGAAACCATAGCAGGCTTCAGAACCTAGTCAGGACTGGAAGGATCTGGTCCAGATGCCATGAGCCAAATATATTTAAGAAACCCTCTGTCTTCCCTCCTTATCCTCCCAACATGCAACTGCAAACATATTTTTAAAAAGAAGAAGCTACACCAGGAAGAAGTGGTGCTCATCCTTACATGGCAACTTATTAACAAGGGACTAAGGGGGCAAAGGGTGCCCTTCTAAGCTTTGAATGTTAGAGAGCAAGACTCTAAATCAGAGGCCTCCAAACAGAGGTGCTGGTGAGTTTTAAGAACCACCAGGTATGAGTGGTGCTTTAAAATAGCCAGTCTGCCTCACTCATAATTGGGCATCAAAAGCTCTTTATACTCAGGTTGTATGAAACCACATATGGAAACTCCAAGCAGAACCATGAGAACGGATGCATTCTGGGACACCCAAAAGTTACCTAGTGCTGATTCCAAAACTAGTAACCATCAGAGACAAAATTTAACTATATTATTTGTTGTTGCTATTAAGAAGCTTGCTTATGCACGCATATTTGAAAAAAGAAATCACAAACCTGAAATATGTTAATAACTCCAAAAGAAGCATTATAAAGAGGTTGAAATAGAAAGCAGGCATGCAAGTGGCATCAGTGACAATCTGTCACTTGATCCACCTTCTAACCCACATCTTTACCAGTCCTGTTCCCACCTCCTGCTCCTTCCTTTGCTAACTGTTTGTCAGCCATCATGCTGAACCTGGATAGCAGGCTGACTATAATCTCAGGTTTTTAATGAATTGCTTCACAAGAAGTAAATAGACATACAGTTCCTCTCCCTCTCTTTAAATGAAGATCAATGCAAGGTCCTGCACCTGGGAAGAATTAACTCTATGCAACAGTACAGACTGAGGGCTGACAGAAGAAGTTTGGCAGAAAAGGACTTGGGGTCTTGGTGGACAGCAAGTTGACCATTAGTCAGCAGCATGCCCTTGAGGCAATGTGGGTTATCTGCATACTGGGCTGTACTAGATAGAATATAACCAGCAGGACGGTGGAAATTATTATTCCCTTCTAACTGAGATGTCTGAGACTATATCTGGGGCAGTCCAGTTTTGAGGTGTCCACTGCAAGAAGCACATCAATAAACTGGAGCAAGTCCAGAAGAGGACCACCAACTTACAGAGCTGGGGCACATAACGTATGGGCAGAGGCTGAGAGAAGTGGGTGTGCTCAGCCTGGAGGAGAGAAGGCTGAGGGGGGATTGAGCTGCTGGCTTCAGCAATATTATAGGTGGTTATGTAGACAACAGACTCAGACTCTTCTCAGAGGTACAGAAATAGCGTGAGAGGCAATGGTCACCAATTGCAACATGGGAAGGTCCTATGGACCATAAGGAAAACATTCTTCATCATGGCATCACTCAGCCCTGGAAAGATTTCTCAAAAAGGTTGTGGGATTTCCAGCTTTGGAGATATTCAAAACTTCATTGTGCAAACCCTGAGCATGTTGCTCTAACTCTGAAGCTAGGCCAACTTTGAGCAGGGGGTGGAACCAGATAACCTCCAGAGATCCCTTCCAACCTAAATTGTTTGGTGATTCTAATCACATATTTAAAATTAAAGCACAAGGGCATTTTCAAAGTTAAGGTTCAATTTCCAGTTTGAAACTCTTCATGTTAAGCTTCAGAAAGATGTACAACCGTTTCTAACTACAATGCACTTGCTAGATTACAGGCTAGTAGTAATAATGCATGCGATATGAAAAAAAAAAAAAAGCAGCATGCCTGTGCAATCCCAAACTAAATATATAGAGTATAGTCAGAAAAATGAAGGCATGGCTCTGCTGCCATTTGACCAAGTTTTTATATATGTACACACTATATAGCATATATCTGAGCTCACATGTTTGTACTCAGAATACCCCAAACGGTAACTTGTTAACAAAAACTGAATTAGCACAAGAATATATTGCTTATGCAATTTATAAATTATAACATTATTAAATGCAGTGAAAAGTAATTTTTGTAGTCAAGATTCATAGGCAACATAGATCTGTAAAGCAAAGCATATTGTCTGAAATGGATCAGGGATAAAATCTGTGAACTTTAAAGGAAAAAAAGATCTTCAGCATTGAAAGCGAAAGAGAAGCTTAAAGGAAGTAAGAATCATAGAATCATTAAGGTTGGAAAAGACCTCTAAGATCATCAAGTCCAACCACCAACCCAACACCACCATGCCTCCTAAACCAGGCCCTGGAGTGCCACGTCTACGTGTTTTTTGAACGCCTCCAGGGATGGTGACTCCACCACCTCTCTGGGCAGCCTCTTCCAATGCCTAACCACTCTTTCGGTAAAGAAATTTTTCCTGATAGCCAATCTAAACCTCCCCTGACACAACTTGAGGCCATTTCCTCTCGTCCTATCACTAGTTTCTTGGGAGAAGAGTCCAACACCCACTTTGCTACAACCTCCTTTCAGGTAGTTGTAGAGACTGAGAAGGTCTCCCCTCAGCCTCCTCTTCTCCAAACTAAACAACCCCAGTTCCCTCAGCCGCTCCTCATAAGACTGGTTTTCTAGACCCTTCACCAGCTTCGTTGCCCTTCTCTGGACACGCTCCAGCACCTCAGTGTCCTTCTTGTACTGAGGGNCCCAGGTCCTTTTCCGCCAGGCAGCTTTCCAGCCACTCTTCCTCAAGCCTGTAGCGTTGCATGGGGTTGTTGTGACCCAAGTGCAGGACCCGGTACTTGGCCTTGTTGAACCTCATACAACTGGCCTCGGCCCATTGATCCAGCCTGTCCAGATCCCTCTGCAGATCCTTCCTACGCTCGAGCAGATCGACACTCCCGCCCAACTTGGTGTCATCTGCAAACTTGCTGAGGGTAGACAAAAGTGAAACAAATAGATAATATTTTTTGAAGAAATAATGAACATTGTGCTCTGGAGTAAGGATAAGGATTCCAATATAAGCATGCAATCCAAATGTAAAAGCTTTTAGGTAAAATGAGAAGTATTTTCAAACTGTTTTTGTGGTTGAAATGGCAGCATTTGAAAAACAGAAGAAAACGACAGCAGGTATCATATTTGTATAAGGCATTATTAATTCTACTGGTTGAACTCCCTCTTTTAACCCATCTTCACTGTGATAGGGTCATTTATTCTTCACTGACTATCTTGCAAAAAACAAGGACCAGAAGAGGGAAGAGAATAGCTGTTTTCTCCAAACACTGACAATAAATTGTTTTTAGCCAGATCTATGCAAGACACAAATAAAATTTAAGCCCAAATATGAGTAGTGATAGTGTCAAAGAACTCTGTGTTTTCCCCTAGAATGAAACAGAAGCAGAATGTAATGGAGGACGAGAGGAAATGGCCTCAAGTTGCATCAGGGTAGGTTTAGACTGGACATCAGGAAGAATTTCTTTACTGAAAGAGTGGTTAGGCATTGGAATAGGCTGCCCAGAGAGGTGGTGGAGTCACCATCCCTGGAGGCGTTCAAAAAAGGTATAGAGGTGGCACTCCAGGGCCTAGTTTAGGAGTCATGGTGGTGTTAGTTGATGGTTGGACTTGATGATCTTAGAGGTCTTTTCCAACCTTAATGATTCTACAATTCTATGAAAGATCCAACTCCCTAAATATTCACACACTAATTCTTTAATTCTTTTAATATTTTCTGTTGACAATATAATATTGTGGGAGAAAGGCATCCAAATCTGATGTCATTTTTCCTTATGAACAGAAAGTCTCAATTCCTGGAGGAATAGTTGCTTTTCTCTCATCTAAACACAATTTACCATTATTTTTCAAATTGTCAGAGAAAGGGGCTAAAGAAATTCTACTATGACACCTATAGGTGACCTTTAAGTAATCCATTCAAAGACCAACTGCTAAAAAAAGCAATACGATTCTAACATAATAAATGGTAAATTTGCAGTGGCAGAGGATAAGACTGGTTTTTGTTCCTTGGACGTTATCCTTATATTTTCTGAAAACTATGAATGATAATTGAACAGAGACTGACAGCACAGTAAGAACTGGTGCTCGGATGGTATTTCAGTACATATGAGATCAAAACTTTTAGCAGATAAAAAATAGTCTTACTTTTTACAGAATTGAAGCTAATCATGTAGATAACCATTTACACAGGTAGGGCCTAAGAATTTTGGTAGTCAGTCAGAGTTGGGTACCTAATACCCTGGGATTTTGAAGTGCATAAAAATTTCACACATATAACTCTTAAGAATAAAACTGTACTGTCAAAAAGAGGAGACTCTGTCATGGATATCGGTGAGACTACACCTGTTGCAGAAATCCTGAGATGATGGAAAAAGCTGGATTGTGTGCATTGCACACAGAAAAACCCTAAAGTTGCTTTGTGATGTACATATGTGGCATCACCTTCACAAAGTTCAAAGTCCTGATTTGATCCATCACAATTTTCAATGCAAAATATTAACAAAAAATTCTACCTACCAATGGGAGAATAGTCAGACCACCTAAAATTAGACTGATACTTTAAAACAGTATCAAGTAGATTGTTTAGGCAGAAGTGATTTGGGAACATGAACTATATTTTTATTTAGAAAAATTAAAATTAGCCAGAGTCTTCTGAAGAAAAAGAAGTTTCTCCAATTTAATGAAGAGGACTTAAAAATTTAAGAAATATTCTACTTTTAATTATGGTTAATTATGGTTTAATTGGGTAAGAGAAACATTCTAACTTATAAAGTTAAATGAATTGAACTTAAAATTGGTGCAGATTTTAGTTAGAGAAGGGCCATTATTAAAGAGTGGGTAGATTAAGAGAAAAAGCATTTGATCAAAACTGATCATGCTACCATAGGCAAATGAGTTACCAGCCATCAGCGGTATTACAGTAATTTGCCATGTGCTCTCTTCCAACTGTACCTAATTAGCATTTTATTTCAATATTCACAGTAAGTTATTATGACATAGCTTAAGTGAAGTGAATACATTTTACACCGCAACAGCAAACTAAAAATACACACACAGTAGATAATAGCTCAGCTGAGGTCCTGAAGCTCATTACTTTATGGTAACCTAACCATTTTCAACATGTTTGTTTAATGTTAACATGAGCCTGGTATGTCTTCCTTCCTCGGCATGTCCTCTTCCTCCTCCCTCCTTAGACAGAATTTCAGGACTGGGAAGAAGAAAGAGGAGAGAAATCACAGACTGGCCATATGACCAGGATTTCCAGACGCCCCGGAAAAGTGGTATCTGGATATGCCTTGTGGAGTTGATCTGTGCAATTGCTAACCATCTGCATAGTGTGTGCGTGCTAGATCAGATGTGCGCATATGTAGCAAGTTCACTGCATGGCACACAGCCCATATTTCCCTCTGAGATTCCCTGGATGTGTGCCCATCCCTTAATTCTGTATACCTCAAACAACTCCTTCCACTCTGCTTTCTGGTGGCATACAGAAAGTTAAGAAAGTTGTCCTATAAAGCAAAAAGCACAGTAAGAGAACGGCAGCAGTCAAACACTTTTTAAACTTCATCAGGAACACTGTCAACACTATTAGCTGCAAATTATTTATTGCAAACAGCAGCAACCTACTATACACATACAACAGTACAACCAGCTGAGAACAAACACCATAGACTTCATCACAATGAGCATTTACATAACATGGTGCAGGCACTCAGTATTATGTCACTAATGTGGCTCTTTCTGTAGTCCCTTGAGTGCCTCTGGCTTTGCAGAGTACATCCAGCTAAATAGCACTTGTATGGCCCTAGGACATATGCCGTCTGGCCTCCTGCAGCCAGTGCTCAATTGAATATAATGGAGTCATGCTAAATGACAGAGCCCTCAGCATGGTAGGTGGAGGGGGCAGGCACAAGCACAAAGAATTAATCAAGCAAGCCAACTCTAAATTGTACAAATTCTGTCAAGCAAATATCTATAATATATTCTGTCACTGAGACTGTCAAAATGGGCTAAATCCTCAGCTCAAGTGAAAATAGTACAGATATTCTAAATTACACCAATTATGACAGTATGCACTAACAGAAGCTCTTGCCTTATTTTACAGGGTTTTTAAAAATTTGATGCTACAAAGAGGCTTAGAAGCAATGTTTTCTGCTTTGTACTCTTGCCTCCATTCACTGAACTTCATTTTTCTGTACTTTAGAAAGTCTCTGCTTTTCTGCCCAGAAGTAAAAGCTGGTCCTGTCCTGTTCTTTCCTGGACTGTCAGTGCAGCACTAACTTTGTCAACAGCTCTCGGGAAAAGATTTGTTACTTAACTTGTAGCCTAAGGCTGTGCAAATGATCTGTAGCAAGTAGTTGTCATTTCTTCTTCTCCTCCTTATGCTTCTGAAATATTTTCACTATTTGCAATCTTCATCAATTTCTTAATTTATATATTTTCTGTAATTAACTCAAGTATCCAGCGTAGCTATATAATTATATATTAAATAAAAAGCACATTCATTTGATCAGGAATTTGCTGTACCAGAAGAATACTTAAGTGTTTTCTGCAAAGCTGAAGCAATTCAATTTATTTCACACTGCACTCTTCCCCACTTCAAAGAAATTAAGCTAAAAATAATAAATAAAAGTTTACACCATTTTTGCAGGTGGTATAATGGAACCACAAAGGTTTAGTTTCAGTAATTGGATAAACAGCTGAAAAAAAATTAGAAAATTTTCAGGTGGCTAATTTTCCAATGAAAGACAAACAAAATTTTCTAGAGTCCAGGTTTGAAGTAGCTATAAATCGCAAGTGAACAGATCAGGTTATAATCCCGTCTCTGGAACTAACTTTTTATGCCTATGAATAAGGAGTTTATTGCCAAGCTCTGCTTTATTATTGACTATCTGTAAAATGGTATATAAAAATTCTTTACTAGTATCATTCACACAGTTTAATTAACAAGTATTAATAGTGGCAGAGGTGCTAATAAAACTGGCTGCTTTTTGTTGTCACAGCTGTTCTGAATCTACCACTGTATTGGCATTGTAAAAGGAAAACCATGATATACCCCTTCCTTGAATTTGAGAGTACACACAAATGAATTAACATCCAAATTGGATTTCTGAACTCCCTCCATTTTTTAAAATCCTTAAGGAGAAAAGTAATCAGTTATTGCTAGCTCAAAATATATAGGGCATGTTTTCTCTGAAGCTGGTAAGATCTAGACTGCCACCAGGTCAGAAGTTTGTATCAAGCTGAAGATGCAGATCAACAAAAGCAGAAGCAGCTTAACGTCACAAATACCATTTTGAGTTTACTGTGGAAGTATAGCAAAACAGGATGGGTTTGTACAACAACAAATAAGGTCAAGCAAGCATACTATTATATTAATATCTTGTGTAATGTCCTTATGGTTAAACCCTCTTCCTTTTATTACATAAATATATTGGTTACTATTCACGCACCTGTCTTGTACAAAACAGGCTCAGGAGGCATATTTCCTCTGAGACAGGTGCACAGCATGTGGCTCTCAGCTGGGTTAAAAGAAAAGCATGCATATGCATGTTGCTGAGCATAGGGAGAAAGGAAAATGGATGAAAGTTGATCTGATACAAAAGAGAAGCATGAAATGAAAGGACATACGTGCAACACACGGAAAGGGGACAGATGCATGAGAAAAGACTAAATAGAAAAGAAAGTTCTATGCATTAAAATGGAGAGTAAGCAAAAATTAATGCTCCCCTACTCACATATATTAGAAAGATTATTTTCTTAGAAAGGAATTATAATTGTCAATAGTTTATAGGGCATCATTTTTCTTAAACAAAACTGGAATATTTCAAAATAAAGGCTCTTTTGTGAATGAACTGAAAAACAGATAAAAGAGCTAAACTCAGAGGGAACCCGAACAGAAGATGCACTAACAAGTTAGAACCAAAACCCTGTGATGTTCCTTATCACTTCATCTTTAGCAAAGTCCATCTGTACAGGAGCTCTCATTTCTGTACTAAAGAAGGGTTATACAATGATTAGAAGTGATCATATAAGCAGAAATCCCACGATGAATCAGGATAACAATTCAGCATTTTCTCAGCTCACTTGGAGGAGTAAGAATGAATTTTCAAAAGCACTGGAGAGATTAGAATACTTCTACATTGTATTCAACTGCTTTTTGTTTTCTAGATATACTGCCTTTATTTATCCATCTCCCATAGGCAGGGCACAGTATTTTTTCTTACACATCGCAGTATATCCTTCAGTGCTTAGAGCTCTCTGAAGGAAAACTAAAAACCTGTGGTTTAATGTGAAGCTAAAATTAACCTTAAAGTCCTATTGTGTCCCATCTTTATATAATTTGATTAGAATCTATGGAGGAATTGATCATTTTTCATTTCACTGTCCTGTCCAAAGTCTGTGTATTGTACAAGAGTCTATAGAAAGCATAAAAATAAAAAAGCAACAAAATAAAGTATTTGCTAAAGCTACCATAGGAATTTACAGAGTCAGTTGAGCTTCTTTATCTATTTTTAAAATGTACATATTCTGAAAATAAAGACTGATATAGCGTCATATTAAAAAAGTATTCTCTACCTGCAGTTCTTCACAACTCAGTGGCAATTTCATATAAGTGTCAAGCCAAATACAATTCAGATCAACAATGTACAGTTAGAAAAATGCAACTACAATAAACTTTGAAGCAAACCCCTACCAGTGTGCACTTTAAAGATATTTCTAGAACAGAAAGTGTCAGGCATAGACTCCAGATTCTCTCTTTTAGTTACTTCCAAGTGCAAATTAATGTTATCATTATAGAAATACATAAGGAAGTTGAAAGCAGTTGAGATGTTCACGTGTCTTCAATTGCATGCTATTTTCTCTTTGGGTATAAAACTTCAGAATTCCACCTGTAGTTAGACTGATAAAAATAAAAACTAATATCACGCAAACATTTGCTACTTGTCTCCATTTTGGAGAATTAAAAGGATTCTTTTTTAATAAAAATAATTGCTATTGGTTTCTTGAAAATCCATTTTACACAAACAATTTTTGCAAAACAGTGCAGGAAAAAATTTACAGCTCTTTCAGTTAAGCTGACATTGTAATTCTGGGGATAGGAGATTCTGGGATCTTCTATCTAAACAATTCAATTTTTTTTTCATGGGTTAAAGAGAGGCTGTACTTTTTTACCTTCAGGGAATGCTACATATCTTGTCTCTAGGTGACCATGCAGGTGGGAACACACAAGCCAAGCTCATGGATATTGGATACACACAGCTATTAATTTCATCAGTGGTCTATCTGCGGAATAAAAGATATGCATTCTCCATTGGTTTCTGTAAAGCCGTACTCTAAGCCAACCCCACTGCACACTGAAAACACATAAGTCAATGAAGAACTACTCAGCAGATGCAAGTCACTTCATATTCTAGTACAGACTTAATCCAGATATGAAAATAGTCCACTTTATCCCATTGCTGCATTAAGTTTTGTGGTTCATTTGCAAGTAATGGCCTTGTACATAAAAAAGCATAGACAATAGCAAGGTGATAGGAGCTTTTGTTAGGAAAAGTTACAAAAGTTTATTACATTTGGGAAATTTGTATAAATTGGTTTTGAGTTTTTACAATCCGTACTAAGTAAATTCATTAGCTTCAAGGAAAAAAAAAAAAGATCCCAGAGCCAAGTGAAATACAACTTACCCAATACAGAAAGACCCATGAGGAAAGCAGAAGTAATCGGTCTGGAAATCTGCCTGTTTATAAAGCGTGGTCTCTATGGCATACCCTACACTGACAAAACACAGATGAGGAAAGAGGTTTCTACTGGGAAGACTGTACCCTCAACCACATAATCATCATGTAAACACGTATTTAGAGTATGCATTGTAATGTCTGACATATGAAACTGATTTGTAACTCCATGCATCTGAACTCTGACCTCATCTAAAATAAAATTATAAATAGGATTTTAATCTCTATTTTTACAGAGGGCAAAGTATTATTGGGAAAGAAGTCAGTCACAGGGAAGACAAGAAGCATGTGAAGCAGGATGGGATGCAACTGTTCTTCTCCTAAGAGACCTATTACAGAACTAAGTGCTCAAATTAATCGGTCAGGTAGTATGTAGAAAAGTAAAATAGGCAGGCATAAAGAATCCAAACTGAAAATATGTGAATTGTTACCATTGTTGTTACAGAGAAACTACCCTGAGATCAATGTTCAATTTTCTTGGGTTCTACTAAGCAGCTATTCATAAACAGTCAAACTCCTCTTTGGCTGTATGTGCAATAGCTTGTACACAGTCAGTTCTGAAAACCAACAAATTTATGCTAGATAGTCCCCTATGAAAAAAAAAAACCCAAACAATAAACCACAAAGAAACCAGCAAGACTGAAGATGAAGAAAAAAACCACTACCCATCTACTTCCCTTCTTTCAAACCCATTTCTGACCTTACCTTTTCCTCTGCCCTCCCCACATACTTAAGTCCTGATGGCTCTTTCCTCTTTCCTTCAGCACTTCAGACCACACAGTATTCATTTATCAATAGAAACTGCTGTTCTCATTTTCTCCTCCATTTTCTAGGTGCTGGCATTTTCCTGTTTTCCTTTTCCCTTTCCGATTAATGTCCAGGTCTTTCTTTAAGCTCACCAAGATCTACTACACGCAAAACCTTCAACTACCAAGGACCTTGCTGCTCTCCTGAAGGAAGGCTGTATCAGTATCTAATTCACAAGAATCAGCTGACTGTGATGAATTGGCTATATACAGAGTCCCTTTACCCCTTTAAAATAATATCCTCATTTCTTTTTTAGGAAAAACAGAAATTGAATATAGAAGTGCAACATTTTTCATTCACATAAGTTATAATCAAAATGTTGAAGACAGCAACGAAGTAGGGTGATTTGGCAGGGGGCGAGGAGGAAAGGCAAGGCAAGTGGGAAATGCAGTATAAAATAAGAAGTAATTTTTTTTCTGCAGTTTCACAGAATCACAGAATCACAAAATGGTAGGGGTTGGAAGGGACCTCTGGAGATCATCTTGCCCAACCCCCTGCTTGAGCAGGTGCACAGGACCACATCCGTGTGGGTTTTGAATATTTCCAGAGAAGGAGACTCCACAACCTCTCTAGGCAGCCTGTTCTGGTGCTCTGTCACCCTCACAGTAAAGAAGTTTTTTCTCATGTTCAGCTGGAACTTCCTGTGTTCTAGTTTGTGCCCATTGCCCCTTGTCCTGTTGTTGGGCACCACGGAGAAGAGTCTGGCCCCATCTTCTTGACACCCACCCTTTAGATATTTGTAAGCATTGATAAGACCCCCTCTCGGTCTTCTCAGTTTGCTGCAGATTTTTTTTTCCTGCTTTGCAATCATTTTTTCTAGGCAGGGTCCAGAAATCTATTAGTATACTCAAAGAGAAAATTTTTGACTCATCTTTTCCTGTTATTTCCATTCTTCCTTCTTTAAGATGACTAAATGCTCATTTGGGGGTAGAAATGGAAGTGAAGGACAAGTGGGAAGCTGATTTCAAAGAGAGGAAATCTCATTTTGGGCAAATATAGACAGTACAGGGTACAATTTGAATGAGGAAACAAAAAAATAAAAACAATATTAGAGAAGAGGAGGCACTGTCTTTGGAGAATTAGGAAAAAGTACACAAAACATGAAGATAATTCTCATCCCAGATCCAATTGCTACAATATAAAAATCTGAAATATTCCATTTTGAAATAATTACACCACAATCCGATTTGCAACTTGGCCAGAATAAATGATGTTCATGAACAAATGAAGACAGTTTTATGGTTGGAACTGTAACTAACACATGCAATATCAATGGCTGAAACACACCCTGTCACACAGGCCTGATGATACTTCCTCACTTCCCATCTAAGTCTCTCACATTTTAACTCTACTGTTTCTGTCGCTGCCTCTCCCTCTCACAATGACTTCCAATGTTTCTAAGTCCTACACCCTTCCACAGTATATCAGTTACTGGCTTCCACAGATGAAGGCAAAAATTACATCTTGACATAATTTAGGTAGGTGGTATATAGTCTAGTTTCAGAAATAAAACTGAGGATAGAGCGGAAAAGAATTTTTTAAAAACTTATTTAATTTTATTTACTTATTTACATGGGTAAATACCCCAGTGACTAGCACACAAATCTGCAGTCAGTAATGAGTTGTTTGCTGAAACACGAAGTTGGAAGGACTTTTATGTGGGCTATCAAGTAGGATATGCAATATAATATTTATCTAAGCACATCTACAGACAGACAAAGGAAATTACAAAGTTTGGCTGTGAAAGAAAATATTTGCTTTCATTTGGCTGCTAGCAGTATCCTGAATAGAGTATGTGTGTTCCTTTCAAAGAAAGCAACTGGGCAGCTGAGAAAAATGCAGCTGTTTACTTTGTCCTGGAACGTGGAACCCTCTGGAGTGAATGGGGAATGCCTCCTTCCCAACAGAACCTGAGAATACTCTGTAAAAATAAGCTTCTGACATAGCTGGGGCAAAGACCAATATGTGCACAACAGAGAGGAAAAAGAGAGCAGGGGCAAGATGCACAAAAGCAACCAGGCTTCAGAGATGATGAAAAGAAAGATATTTTCCCAGGGATGAGACAGGATCATCTATAATTTGCTGCAACCCAGGGAGCCTCTGAAAGTTGCTGAGATAAGACCAAGACTGAAAGTAAGACCTGTGAAGACACAGTTGGTGAGAGGAAGATGTGCTGTGTTCTGTTTCACCCAGCTAATGCAATTTTCTCTGCTTTACTTAACTTGTTCTAAAAATAGGTTTTGATCAGAATAAGAAGCAGGTTTTAAAGATCTTTTTGTGTATACCTGCTTTAAGGATGGGGACAGGCAGAACGATACCAGAGTACTGACCAACTCAAGAGTCCCATCAGAATGAGAAAACATGCTGGGTGTTCAGCATTTACATTGCTGAGGAGGTTATTAGCTCTGAGCTATCAGTAGTGGCATGAGATTTCATGGTAAGATGTGAAAACTGTACAGTTTATCCTACTATCTTACATTTTAACAAAGTGGAAAGAATAATGTTATTAAAAACCTTAAAAAAATCTATTTTGTATTTTTTTTGCCTTCACAGCCAAGTTTCCCAATTTAGTATGCTCCCAAAGCAACAGCCAGACGAAACTTTGACATGAGGCTGTCGCAAGGTTAGATATCTTGTGAATCAATATGGCTAGAAATTAGTAATTTGGATTGTGAGCTTCCACATGCAAAACACTGTGTAAAAACATGCATAAGAACTAAATAAGTTTGATATTTTAAAACTATAAAATATGGATCTAACCACATAGCAGGACTGCCCACCTTACATGGATGTATCATTAGAAAATGGTATATGTGCGTGTTGCATAATAGACAGGCTTTGTGCTTCGGTATTTCTATTCTTCTCCATGTTCCATAATACCATCTAATAGGTAAAGGATTCAGGGTCAATCCCCAAAAGAGTTTTACCAGAAAACATGCACTGCTGTTTGGATAGCTGCAGCTATTTCGTCATCCCTAAGGAGGACAGAAAATACATGTGCACTTTCAAAAAGAAGATACAGTAAACCAGTATGACTGACTGGTTTGGCTGAATGTTTACATTTAAAATATTCTTCATCTTCAGGTCATAACTTTCCATTTTTAAAGCCAGTTTTCACTTAAAAAAAACCCAAAACCCACAAAACACCAAACCATTGTACAGGACCTGGGGGGTCCTGGTGGACACCAAGTTGAACATGAACCAGCAATGTGCCCTGTGGCAAACAAGGCTAATGGTATCCTGGGCTGCATCAGGACGAGCGTTGCCAGCAGGTGGAGGCACATAATCCTTCCTCTCTACACAGTACTGGTGAGGCCACTCCTGGAGTGCTGGGTCCAGTTCTGGGCTCCTCAGTGTGAGGGAAACATGGACATAATGGAGACAGTCCGGTGAAGGGCCACAATAATAAAGGGACAGGAGCATCTCTCCTATAAGGAAAAGCTGAGAGAGCTGAGGCTGTTCAGCCTGGAGAAGAGAAGGCTCAGAGAGGGATCTTATTAATGTATATAAACACCTGAAGGGAGGGTGCAAAGAAGACAAAGCCAGGCTCTTTTCAGTGGTGCCCAGTGACAGGATCAGAGGCAATGGGCACAAACTGAAATGCAGGAGGTGCCTTCTGAACATCTCGCATACTGCGAGAGTGACCCAGTGCTGGCACAGGTTGCCCGGAGAGAGGCTGTGTAGTCTCCATCCTTGGAGATATTCAAAAGCCATCTGGACGTGGTCCTGAGCAGCTGGCATTAGGTGACCCTGCTTGAACAGGGGGGTTGGACCAGATGACCTCCAGAGGTCCCTTCCAACCTCAACCATTCTGTGATTCTGTGATACATGGAGGATTCCTTCTCTATATAGTGTTAATCATGTGCTGAACTGTACTTAACACTTCTAATTGCAGATTGGAACTTATTGCTTGGAAACAACCTTCCTGGGGGCAAAATTTTTAAAAGAGTAGCTTCAGCGCTGAGTAGAGATATGTTTGCCATTTTAGGCCATGTCTACTACAAAGTAATTTCTCTACAAGGGAACTTTCCTTTATAGCTACCTGAATTTTCTCACAGAATGTCTCTGCTGTGCTCCTTTTCCCCGGTAGGGGTTCGTTCAAATGTTGTCAGATGTAAGACTGCAGAGTTCACATATTAAGACACCTTTGCTGACTGCTGAATGTCATTGCAGATCTACGTGTACATAAAACCTGAACTAAAAGATACATTGCCGTTGTTTTATATATGTGTGCAACGGAGGAGCAGGTCAGGGATTTAAAACCTAGTTCAAAGAAAGAAAGGCACTTAAAAGAAAGATAAGTGACATACAGAGAAGGTGTATATGATGTAGCAGATTAATTATGGATCTGCAAGGAAAAGAAATGCACTTCTGCATTGGTTCAGTCTCAAACTAAAAAATGATTTCTTCATTTGTGGAATAGAAACATGCAGAAAAGGTCAAATCGCAAGATCCTGTTTTCAAAACACTAAGATACTTGAATAACGGTACCACATGCAGGAAGAGTGAGATCTTCACTGATATCACACACTGTAATGGACTGAGTAAGAGTCTAGCAGCTCCTTTCCTTCTGGTTGGTCTATGACTCTGCCTATGCTTGCACACACTTGCTCGGATGCTATATAACAAATCAGTTACTTGGTAGAGGTTTTCATTTAAAAAGGAAGCAGTCGTGAAAGCTTGCAAGCCTTACTGATAGTACCAATGACTGTATGTGTTTTGATAGCAGTCAAACAGACATTCTTTACACACTGGAAGAGAGTGTGCAAGAAAGATTACCCCTTTTCCTCCATCAAATACCATGTTTAAAAACTTTTTTCGTTGTTTTTCAATGACAAGTATCACTGTAGAGGATAGTCTTAGTGCCAAACCTAAGCCTAAGGTACCCTGGAAAGCTTTTTCTCTCACTTGGCAAATACTTTGGAAACTCTGTCTGGAGTCCTTGAGCCTTTGATCAACCTGAACCTCTCTAGTAGAACACACTTATTTTCAACAGAGGCACACAAGACAGTAAGCCATCTTAGAATATATGACTATGTAATAAATATCTATTAAGCCCTTTAAAGATGTTGAATTTTAATAAAAAACTAATAAATGTTTTGTTACAGCTCTATGTTTCACAAATAAAGCTATATTTTCTGTATATAAATTTATGCATACTCAAAAGTGTCATGTGTTTACAAACATATTTTGCAAATGCAGTCAAAATTCACATTTTCTACAAGAATGTGAACTCCAGATACTTAATGAAATTTGGGTGTGTTAACAGGAGTTTAAAATTGTGCAACTTTCTAGTGGGATTCAGCTTTCTTCTATTTGTTACGAAAAAACACGAACTGCAGTCATGCAACAACATGAGGCACCTTGCAGCAGATCAGGTGGCAGGAAAGGGGCAGCAATGAAGCCTCAGGACAGATTCTTTAAGGTGGAGCCTTCCTCATATTCTAAACTATGTCCTTCAGGCTCACCCAGGCAGCCAGCTTCAGCTGTATGCGATGTTATGTCCTTGAGTGGGAGAGACTGTGGCATAAAACACAGCACTTGACAGTCTCCCTTTACACTTACTCATATGGACTAAAATCAGAGGCATTTACTTTTTTAAATAAAATGCATTGCACATTAAGTCCAGTGACTTGATCCAGATCCATGACATGATCCAGACATCAGTGGGGTTTTCTCAGTTATATTCTAATTTTTTAAAGGATTTTTAATGTCTTTCTATGGAAACAGTTTTAGCTGTATTTTAAGTTGGGTATGGAATCTCTTAGTTCACTATATAAAATTGGGGGTTTTTTCCCCCAGCCTTTTAAAAAAATTATTCCAAATCAAGGAGTAAAATTGGGGTGGGGGAAAAGGATTTTAGCTTTAGGAGAGAATATCTCTGCATGTGAGTTCCACTGCAGCAAAAGCCAAGAAGCATTTTAAATGAAGACTTCATCTCTACTGATATAGTTAGCCTGTGTAGTTATGTTAACTAGACCACTGATGTGTTGTGTCAGCTTTAGTCACATTGAAAACCTCACAACACCTGATATTTTCCTTCAAAAGCTAGTTCCTGCAGACAATGAGAAGTCTCATGTATTCAATTTTAAGGAAATCCATTTTCCATTTAAATAATTTGAAAAGATTTCTTTTTTATGGACTGGTTGAGCATCAGGATCTATATACACCAGTTCTATATGCAGTTCACTGCATCCAAAAGGGCACTTCAAAGCCTTTCCAAAGATCCCACTGAAACTATGCTCCATCCTTTACTTAATTCCCCCCCCCCCACACACCTCATAGATGTTAACGAAAACAACAGCTATGTCATTCCAGCTTAGTAGAAGGTTAAGTTTTTAGGAACTGGGAGAGAGGAAATAAAAGAAAGTTAAGTATAAAAAAATTCTTAAATAGCTGTGGGAATTTTTTATTTTCTTTAAAATTCTTATAGTTTCTGAGTACTTAAGGAATAATAGCTATGAGGGTAATTATCACTGCTTCTAGGATACTCACATATGTGTGCTAAAGAAATAAAGCAGTGGGGTTTTTCCAATTATTTAAAAGAATCCCCTGATAAAATTACCATTTTCAGCTAGAATGAAAAAGATTCTCCATGTAAGGAACCATGCTTCTTTTGGGGTTTTGTAATCTGTAGAAATGAGAATCTCTAACATATGTAGTCATTTCCCATCTAAATACAAGCTCTGTTGAAAGTTAGCAGCAGAAAAAAGAATGTGTTCACGTACGTACCTTTGAGCAATGTTTAACCAAGATCCTGCAGAAAACAGTACATTCACCAGGACGCCATATGTTGCTTTACCTACATGCACAACAGAAACCTGGCAGCCTGTGGGAGCAGGCCAGGGAGCTGCCAACATTTTTTCCTAGCTGACACTAGCAGACAGCCAACTCTATGTTCAAATTGACCTGCACATGGGCAGGGTTCCCCAGATGTTTGTACAGAGCCCTGAGACATATCTACCAAGCGGCTTGCAGAAAGTCAGATTTCAGCAGCTGAAGACATCAGTTGTCCTGACAAAAAGATGAGGAAAACAAAGAATCCCAAAGCAGCCCACCAGGAACTGAATTAAAGGGGGCAACAAGCAGGTGTCATTCCTTTTAAGGGCTAACTGATGGATTACTTTAAGCCCTCAGATCGGTTTCCTTACAGAACAAATAATGAGGTTTTGAAGCCCTATTCAGACCCGGTGAAAAGGCAAAACTTAGGGAACAAAATATCTATATCAGTTTGAAAAGCCATACAGAATGTCTCCTTAGGTTGTATGCTACCAACCGTTTCACATGAAAAAAAAATATGAATAGGAGGAATAGGCAGATACTGTAGAATGACAGGTGAGCATTTGCCAATTAACTTACTTGACTGATAATGGGAATACACCGTCGTCTTCTGCTAATTGGTGCCTGACTGCTCTCTTTCCTATATGAGTAGGTCAGGTTTCTTGTGTGATTTTAGCCACCTAGACAGACCAGGAAAAAAATTAATTTATTCTTCTCCAGGACAGTGGCATCTAAACACAGTCCTTCAGCTTCCTTGGAGTAAATTGGTTTTAGGCTCACCCCCCATCTCTATGCAGTCCCTTTAGTAAAAGGGGAAAAAAAATAAGGAGGCTGCCAGAAATCTCTCAAGAGCATCTTTGGGACCCTACACTCGACCGAAGTATTTATCATTAACCACAGTGCTTCTAGGTAGAGGCTGTTTTCACTACATCTTTGAGTGTGAAAGCCTGAAAATGCTGGTTTAGTCCAAGGTACAACTTTTCCCTTCTCACAGTTCCTGTCAGCTTAAGGATACACCTTTATGGTCCCTCAGAGGCTGCCTCACCTTCCAGCTTAATTTTATCTATTTTTTTTACAAACATTTTAACCTCAAGGACTCCACAAATCCTCCCATACCTTTACTTTTCTTCTTTTCCAAACAGTCTTCGCACACTTGAAAACGCCTTAGAACAGCTCCCTGACTCTGTACTGGTGCTCCTTTCCCCCCTCTCCTCAGCGCTCCAGAGCGGGGCTGTGGGCGGGTGGCCTGTACCCTCCTCCCTTAAAGGAGCGGCCAACACTGAAAAGCTAACTTTCCAGCTGGGGTTTTCATCACTGAAGTAGGTAAATGGTGATACCGGATTTACTTACAGGTCCATCTACACAGTATACTGCAGAGCATGTCTGCACCCACATGTGGCATGTTAGGGCACGCAGGGATGTCCCCACCTCACAGACCAGGATTGTGCTCAGCTGACAGGCAGCAACTAACAGCAGCAGAACAGGGCACCTGCTACACAAGTCTCTCAGCTAGAACAGGCAACAGTGTCAGAGGAAAGTGTAACATGGAGTTGGGGTTTGTACAGAAACGGCCTGGGGCTGTTCACAGGGTCGTCTGCCGACAGCCACCTCCTGTGTGGTGAGGGTGAAGGTGCCTGGCCCTTTAAGAGGCTCAGAATGTTCTGGAGGGCGGCAGCTGTCCCTGCAGCTCACTGTCCTTCCCACTTCAACACTGAACTCACCTGCAACTCAGCTCCAGCTCAGGCAGCTGTAAAGCAGAAAGCAAGACCACGGCTGTGAGAAGCAGCTTTCTAACTTGCATCTTAGCTCCAGCTCCTTGTGCCTCTCTGAGGCTGTGCCTGGTGCTGGTGGCGAGAGTGAGGGAGGCCAAAGGCATGGTGAGAGGCCACAAGCGAGCGCATGTCAGGGACCAGAGGCATGGTGAAGGGCCGCGGTGCACAGGAGTGGGTAGAAGAGCTGGCCAGCGGCCCTTTCCTGTGGGGCAGGGGGGTGGCCATTCCTGGCTCGGGCAGCTCCTTGCTGTGTGTTAGAAGCTCCAACAGTCCTTGAAGGCAGGTCAGGTCTGCCAAAGAAGTGAAATATGAAGAAAGATTTAAAAAGTCAGAGGTGTGTGACATCCCTGAGGAGTTCTTGGAAATCTGAATGGTAATTCTTAATGGGTAGAATTGGCAATGTGGCTGGCTGCAGGTTTACACCGTATGCAGAGTTTACAGAGGTGATTCCTGCTTCAAGTTCTCCCACAGTCAAGGCCATATTCCATGCATCTCCAGTGAAGTTGTGCAGCCTTCTTGATGTCTCTGATGCCACGTGCCAGTAACAGCTGGTCAGTGCATATTTTAATTTGCTGTGACTGTACCTTGCATGTTGGATTATGTGTTATATGACAGCCCGCAGCTCCTAAAACACTGGAACTAGGAAAGGATGTATTTCCTACTAGGACCTCAATTTAAAGAGGCCTTCATAACATGCACACACTCTTACTGCAGGTTAATGCTGTACACCCTACCCCCCGCCCATGAGCCCCAACGCATCAGAGCATCCCTTTCATCTGACCATGTATCCTACTGCCTCCTACATAATAGCACAGGGGACCCAAGGTACTTCATAGTACATGATTTGAATCTTGCTTTCACACCCTAGAAAAATCTTGCTTCATTCCATGAAGAACACTGAATATTCAGAGGGATCCATTGGCAGCTCTGTATTTTACAGAGTACCTTAGATTTCATTTTCCAGTATAAAGGCCTGATTTGTGAAGTTCATGACAATCTTGTTTCTAGCAGGCACAGGATCAATTTAGCTCTTAATTTAGCTCACCGACCATCCTGATGTCAGGTCGCAGATTCAATTTAGTTCTGACTTCCACTTTCCGTAGTTAATCCTTTCATTTGTGAATACTTCCAGCAGTCAGGAGTTAGACATTCCGGTTTTAAGATTTACCTCAGAGGATTCATATCTCTTCAGAGTCATGTGGTACACATTTATCCCAGACTTGGGTGATTTCACCTATTTAACTTCCACTTTCCTGTGGATTTAGTTACCTTGCTATTTTCAGAAGAAGGAATCTTTAGCTGTGGATCATTAAGTTGGGGTATTGCACTGAAGTGCAAGTTTTAAATTTGCAATAGTTGGTTATTTATTTAGTCTTGGGAAAAAATCTAACAAAAATGCCCTTCCTGGCCTTTTCCCTGCAGATCCCAGTCATAATTTCTCACCGAGTTATACCAAACTTAATGTCATGTAAAAGTTTTACAACACTGAGGGTATTAGACTGGTTTGTATTTTAAGGATGGAAAAGGAGGGATACAACAATGAGAAGCAGCTAAAATTATTTTGGACGAATGAAACAAAATCCTAAAAGGGTGCTCACAGTGTGTAGCTTGGAATGAGAGGCCTTCTTGCATCATTCTCCATCGTATCATACACTGATTGAGGAAAAGGGAAAGGGGAGAGAGCCATGGCTTAGGTCACGTATTTTACATTATTTGGGGGATGTTACCTCTCTTTTTGACTCCACTTATCCTTTTGTATGTGGTAAGAAACATTCAGTGTCATAGTTTCTTTTACCTTCATATACAGGAAGAGCTAATGAGAAACTGATTCTTACATTATAAGTAAGTGAAGAAATATCTAAAATTATTTTTATTAGTCTGTTAAACTTTGAATATATATATATTATTATCTAAGAACCCTTACAAACCCATGTGGTTTTGTTACTTTTATTATACTATGCTAATAGTGATTCAGAGAATACGTAAGTG
Source organism: Fregata magnificens (assembly GCA_013389945.1). Lineage (NCBI taxonomy): Eukaryota > Metazoa > Chordata > Aves > Suliformes > Fregatidae > Fregata > Fregata magnificens. The sequence goes on from WAAD01019631.1 coordinate 103,779, forward strand.
CATACCTGACTCAGTGAAGCTCCTATGTCCGCAAGATGCCTAAATAAAGAATACAAACAAATTGCTCTTAGCCATGCCATTTTGTCTGTCTTTGAATATTCATATGGTTGGAGGTTTGCCAGAGTCTACTTACTCAGAATGCGAGTCAAATACCAAATTCAGGTAACGTATTAGTTAATTAGTTAAGTATGCAGCTCTACTCACATATAACTCTTTGGCTTAATTGTTTAACATGTCCTTAGCTCCAGCTATTTTTTCCACTATGTGGAAAAGAACTACCAAAATTTTTATCACAAAACATAGAGATAAATTAGACTTATCCACAGTGGACCACTGTCACAAAATAACAGTTGCAAAAGCAATGAGTGAAAGGAAATAGTCCTTTTTGAAGTCAGCAACTTTTTGAAAAATATTAAGAATCTTTCTAACCTTAATATCTTGCTTTTGATACATTAAATGACTTGTTATTTTCTTTTGGTTTTCCTTTGGATTTCCAGCTGCAAAGATTAACAGGTATCAGATAAAGAAACCTTGGCCACTTTTCTGACCCCTTATGTTCAGTGAATCATAGTCAGCTCATGTAAAATGAAAAATATTAATCAATATTAGGAGGGAGAAGAAAAGGAAGCAGAGGAGTAACTGTATCTTACAGCAAAAACTGAGGGTTATTATGTCTAGGTAGGATGTTCAAGACCAAAGCACTCAAAAAAAGAGAAAGTGACAGTTTTAGCTGCATGATGTTTAAAGGCCATTTGTGTTGTGCTGATAGTTTTTATATATGCCCAAATCAGTATAATCAGTGTTTTATACAGTCTGTTCACTCGGTAACACTTGACTTATTGCTCTGGTTGTTCTGCCATTCATTGGTGTAATTTTTGATCACAAAAGAATGGATGGTGGTCATATCAGCCAAGTGCAGATAGTATTTTTATTTTTTAAGGTGGGAAGCAGTAGCTTATTATTAGAAAGCAAGATGTTCTGTGAGAAAGACTACTGGACACTTAAAATGACTTCTGAATTTCCCTTTTGGCTCTGGCACTCATCTTTGAATTGCCTTGGTGATGTGAGCTGCCATAAAGGCGGCATGGTTAGAAGGGGAAAAATACTGAACAGAAGAAATTGTCTGCTGAAAAATACTCACAGGGAAAGGCTTGCTAGCCTGGGACTGCGAGCCTGGGAACCAGAAACATCCTTGAGAAGTGCAGCTGGGGTACCTAGTAACCAGAGACATCCTGAAATACTACGGATACGTGCAAAAACAAGGTACTGTAATGGCAATTTATAATCTGAGAAGGTGGGAAACCGCCTGGAAAACTAAAATTGCTCTGTAAGAACAGAAAACTGCATCATTTATTGGCTGTTAAAGGTGAAAAATTGAAATTAACAGTGTCTATTGGTTGCTCAAAGTAGGATGTCCTACACCCTCTCAATGTTACAAAAAGGACTTAATTTTCATCCAAAATGGAGCCTCTCACTGTCTGAGAACTTCCTGGTTGAATCCCACATGAACTTTCTATGAGCTCTTGGACTCTTACTGGGGACACCTGGCTGACTCCAGACTCTGTGACATGGATCGTTTTTGAAGGGAGACTCTGTTACCTTATTGGTTCAGTCTGTCTTCCCTTCTTTTGGGGGTGGCTAGGTCCCCCCCTCTGGGCTCCCTCCCCGCCCCCGCTTTTTGGATGCTGTGGCCCCTTCTGAAATCTGTCTAATTTGCTTTGTATTGATATTATATATATAAGTAATATATATATATAAGTATATATATATAAGCATATATAATATATATATTATTTATAAGTAATCTGTCATATCTGCTGTTATATTGTTGATATCTTTGCTTCACTAATGGTAAATTGTAGTAACCTGTAGTAGCATGTAACTATTTGGTTGTTGCTGTTATTGGTTGTACTGCAATACTGATTGAACCTATTATTGATTGATAACATACTATTGATTGATACTATATTATTGATGGCTGATAGTAATTTGTAATAGATTGGTATATATATTAATTCATATTCACTTTATTAATTATATGTATATTTGCTAGTGGTGATTTTTGTGGTATTTGTGGTAATCTGTAATAAACTAGAGAAATTTAGAGGATAAAACCTCCGTGTTCTTGTGTATTACAGAATGCTATGAACCCACAGTTGCGACCTTTACACATCCGGAGGCCAGGTAACCCTTTAGGTTGTGACGCTTGGGAAAATCACTTCACCTCCTATGCTCCTTCCCTCTTTCTATAAAATAGTTTGAGTTAAAAGTGTGTAGACTTCTAGCTTTCTGTCTTAGTCTTCCTTCCCCTCCAAGTGAACTGCTTCAATTCTGTTTTTTCTAACTCTCTTTTCTACAGAGATTTACGAGCAATAGAGATTTTATACATCATGTCACATAGAAATACTAAAAAAACCCAAACATTAATGTGAAACTGCTTGCTGGTGAAATACAGAAATGGCATTTTTTCAAAACTCCTTTTTTGCTGGCAAGAGTTTCACAAAATGGTATGTTTGTCTTGCTGCACCATGGGAAGGGGAGGAAACTTTTTATGATGCTACCTATAGAGAAGAGAAAGAGAAGGACAGAGTCTTAATCCAAGACCTTATATTTTACATAGTTTCCCATGCCTTTACATAGGAAAAAGGCAATATTTCACATGCAGAGACTTCAGATGTCTCTCTCACGAAACAGAAACGTTATTAACAGTTTTATGTCTACCATAAGTGTGTTAATCATGTAGAATGACTTACTACATATAACATTTTCATTTCCCAAGAGAGGAAATAGAGCAACAAATACAACATCTCTATTAAATATTGATAAAAAACAAAGGATAATATTTACTGTAAAGAATAAAATATTCCTAAGGAAGCTAACCGTGTAATAGAATGAGATTACAAAAAGAAGTTTAAACATACAAGTAACACATTAAATCCTTCCCCTCTCCTGACACATTCAATACAGAGACAAAAGAATCTAAGGAGTCAAAGTAACAAAAAATATCCCAATCTAAATAATTAATTTATGAATGGTGAGTTAAATTTCAGTTGAGTGAGTGCTTGTGTTATGTTGTAAGAGCAAATCCACCTGTGAGATTCTATGAACAGAACTTTTTCTCTTTAGTCTTCAAAGAACTTAAAAAAATTTCAAGAGAAAAGATGCTTTGTAGAAACTCCATGAAATCAATAAAGACAAATGTGAGTGGTTTTAGCAAGAGTAACAGTTACATTTTAATTCTAGTAGCTTTTTATGGTCAAATATTTTTTTCTGCTTTTTCAGTTCTAATGGCATTGACCAGATAACCATGATTTCTTTTGGAAGAAATAGAATTGTGCTAATGATTTATCAGAATAACAATATTCAAAGGTCATGTATTTATCATATGTTAAGAGGAGGTATGGTGGTTTTGTCAATGTCTTGCATCTTCATTAAGTATTGAAAAGAACTCATTTTATTATTCAGAAACCTCTTTACTACACAGGTTCTCTTAAGGTTACTTCTTGTATAAATCAGTTTAATAAAAATAATGGAGCTGGTGATGTTTTGCCTCCTCATGCATCCCAAATTTCAGGAACGTTGTGGTCCAGAAAAGCTGGAGAGATGTTTCTACTTGGGTTCTGTTATGGCCTTGCTGCAGTGAATTTCCTTGTTGCTGTTTCCCCTCCTTCTGTTGTCCAATATTTCAAGCACTTTGGGGCAGATGCAGTCTATTATATTTCTGTAATCCCTGGCACAATTAGGACGTCATGTTATTTTACCTCTGTAGGATAATTTTAAAGTTAAAAACCACAAGTCGAGTAGAGGTAAGCTATTCTATATTTTAAAATTTGTCATAGCATAATAGTGTAAAGGCATGAGGTGACGTATGTTGTATGAACCATTAATTAGTTCATCTTCATGGATTCAGTACATACCTATGGAATTTGCAAGTCAGCATGTTTGTGTGAAAAAAAGTACAGAATCAAAGAAGCTGTAGAGCAAAGACTGGGATCCACAGGACATGATAAAGCTTTAAATGGCCATCGTGAGAAGCAGAGAGACATTGAAAACAAATTGAATGAATTTATCACAGAAGATTTTAAAAGGTAATAAGTATGCATAACCAGTGTGAGGAAAGTTTTTTTCTTTTGATACTGATAATAAATTTAGCACTTTGTTTTTCATTAGTGTTTTGTTGTAAAGGATTTCCTTATTGCATTGAGGAATGTAATCTTAAAGGCTAATTTTAGCTAAGGCAGGCTCTTCTCCCGAGGCTGTATTGACAAATGGTTCTTCTGAAGGGCAGTTCAGAGCCTAATTCACGTGCTTTGAATTAGTTTACTGAAGGAGCCTTCCTCTCTCCATTGACTGTCTCCCCTGGAAAAAAACAAGTTAGACAGACCTCTCCAGTGTAAGCTTAGTCTTCGGTGAATAAATGGAAAACCCTGTTAGCATTCAGACTATGATTCAGAATAACTCTTTTTAGGTCACATTATTTATGAAGATTTTTACTGAGTTTTCACAGATTGATAACAGATAGAGTAAGATATACTCTTGGAATGAGCCACCTCCCACCCCCTGCAAGTTCTGTGCAGATCTTACAGACAGTAATATTGGGCCTCAGATCTTTGTGCCTTCTACTTCAGTCTCCTTCATTTTTCAGCAGAGTCTGAAGCACATCAGCAGTATTTGATTGCTATCATCTGCTGTGCAACTGCATTGGTCCTGATAGCAACCAGTAAATGTCACTTCCTGATCATAATCTTTCCACTGACACTCCATTCACAAAAACCTATCTAGTAGGAGTTTCTTGGAATCACAAACAGATTTATGGGGGTCCCTATATAAGAAAGGAAAAAAAGGAAAATCATGTAATTATTCTAATTTTGTATGACTACCTCAATGAGGAAAAGCTTCAAAATAAAGCAATGGGACACACAGCAATGCCTTGCTGGATAAGATCTTGCCACATGGGAAGGGATGTTTATTAGCTGAGAGTACTTTGTCTGGGAAGCTCTTGAAGATAAAGTAGTCTCCATTGCAATTATGTAATTACAATTATGTTACCTTGGTTATAAGTACTTGGATCTACTAACAACAAGCTCAGAACACACTCGGACACTTGGTCGGGCATGTACTTCCAATGATTATAAGTCTTTGAGTGACACTACATGCATGAAAATCTGTTCATAAATGTTGTGGTAATATACAGGTGGCACATGTGAATATAGGGACGGCTCAACCTCTTACATATAGACAGCCGACTGGGGAATTCATTAACATGAGTTTTTTCAGTTCTTTCTTTCATTCACTGTACAAGAAATGACTCAGCCATGAAATTGGGATTCAAAGAATATTTTCACTCTGGAGAGAACTTTAAGATAACAAGTTAGCTTGCTTCAAACTGTACATGGAACTGGGATATTGATTCCTGTCTTCAGTCAACAGATGATGTCATCATTATGATCATGCTGTTTCACCTTCAGAAGAGCCCTTGGAAAGTCCTTCACAAGAAACTTGCCAATCTACACTAAACTCTCTTCTACTATGAATACTGCCAGAAAAGCCTTGATAATGGTTAGAGAGCAGATGTAATGAGATAAGCTCTCTTTTTCTAACCCAAACCATCTTAATAACTCTGACTACCATAGCTGTCTGTATTTAAATCTGTAACCTTTCTGTTCCATGTTTGCATCATACCCAGTTCGACACTCCCCTCAGCCATGACTAGAATTCTTTTGCACCATCGCAATACAAATGATCTTTAGAGCAACTGAACTTGCAAGATAAAATGAAACAGAAATGGACAGATACAGCCAAGCAAATAACAGAATAATATTCTGCACATGATCTTGCAGTTTGGTGAAAACATTTTGCCTAACTGTGTAAGTGCACCACAGAATTTTTACAGTTATATTGCTCAATATCTGTTTCCAGTCTTTGTAGGACTGCTTAGGAAACTGTCCTTAGCTATGATTGTGACACAAATTAATAATATTTAATATAATAATGCTAATTGATACAGTAACAATTACCTTGATTAAACAACTTATGCTTGTGTACCTACTTTGCATGATAAACATTGCTGGTACAAACCACTGTACACTTCTTTTGACAGTGCAGTGTGGCTAACCAGCTTTGTGGCAAATCAAACAAGATGGCTAATGTTTTCACCTTCTTGTAAAGATGCAAAAGCTGGCATTGACCCATAATGTGGCATAGGGTATTTATGTCTTCCTCTGTCAGGAACTTGGAACTGAATAACAGTGCTAGGTCAGTGTCTCAGGTCTACACACAACGGAGAAAACAATATTGCTTGAAAATAGTAGGAAGGTAAAAAAGCTGGAGCAGGGAAGGGTAAGGGGTAGGGGAAGAATGTCTCTAGCTTCGCTGGATCTTTCAACTCTGAAGTCATGAGCAGCCTGTAATTTAGTCAGCCACTACTCAGACAGAAGTAGGTTGAAGAGTTAAACCTAAGCTGATCAATACACATGGCATTTTGATTGAGTTTGTACTGTGGATGATAACTTCAACATTCATGTAACAGTTGGATTTGATTCTGGCTTTCTCTCTCTCCTCCTTTTGTTATCACTAGCTAAATTTAGACCCTGATTTTCATGGCAGGATAAAGGAAGAAGCAACAACCCATTCTAAAAAATCCACATAGAAATAAATAAAGTTACCCTGAGACAGAACTGCACTCCAGTAATCTGAGTGCATGGATAACAACACAGCTGTTGGGCCATAACGGTACATATGTTTCTCAGCAATGGAAATCCCCAGTTTGCATAATACCTGCTTACAAATAAATGTATCATTACAAAAATTTGCAAGACTCTATCTACAGGTTTGTTTTTAGTGAAGTATCCTTTTTATACTTTGTAAGTGGAACTCAATTATAATACTAAGTATTTGGTGAATCAATACCAATGACACAGTAGCTATTATTCTCTCCAGTTATACCCACCTGTCCAACCAAAAGAAATCTGCTTTATTGCTTTACATACACTCACAGGCATCTCCCATCTCTTCAAACTTTTTTTCCTAAATAAAGTTAATATTCATCAGTAAAAATGGTGTAGGTAATTTCACTTGTATTAAGTTGTATTATACTTTAAAATCCTGTCTTCACATTCCAGTAGCGAAAGCACTGACTGGGAAACAGTGTGAAATATCTGCCAAGAATTAACTTTTACATAACTCTCACTGGAAGTAGAGCTTGGGAAGAGTCCATACATTTATACTTGTAAAAGGGAGATTTGGTTAGGGTACAACCAAACCATTAAAAACCTTTCTGAGCTGACGGAGTCCTCAAGCTGCGTAATAAAGCAGCTTAGGTGAGGCATGGCATTAAGCACATTCTCAACTAATTTCATTTTCTTAGGGGGTCTTTTGGGCCTAAAAGAAGAGTTTCTATTTGCATCAGCCATTAACTGCAACGTGCACTAGAATTTCTTGCATAACCTTTTATTTTCTTCAAAATTGGTTTGCTCTGCAGAGTTCACTGAAATTTAAATTTAGAACCAGTGGACTTTATATGTACACCTTACATTAAACGAGTTATATAATGAAGATGTGTCTCAAAAATAAATCACATAAGATAAAAAGTAAATTAAGTCATCCTCCTTAGCTTTCCATCACCTGCTTCTTGAGGCTGTGTTGTTGTACCATATGGTTTTTTGTCTGGGTTATCCTCTTGGAGTTCTCTTGTAGCTGCATACAGCCAGACTGTCTCATCCATGTTTTTAACAACTTTTAGCTCACACACTCCAAATAATTCCTGATTGGTGAAAAACATCCATTAGTTTTCGAAAAATAGCATATAAGTTAGCACAAATGAAAGTATATGTGAAATATCACTCATGATTAGGTATTTATTATGTGTCTATGCCTGACTGAGAGGCTATGCATTGTGGCAGTGGTGAGCTTCAGAGGGTTGGCTCTTAAGCTCTGACTGCATCAAAACTTGTTTACCTCTTAGGTCTTTATTCAGATCCTGTGGGTTGAATGAGGGGCAATCATCACAAATGAAAATAATGCAAAAATACCTCTTCACACCTACCTCCTGTTAATGGATATTATAAGCAGACGCTACCTCCAGCAGCTCCAGGGCCCAGGGATTCCTCTGCCCGGCCACTGGATCCCAGCCTGGAGACCCATGGGACTCCATCCCAAGCTGATGGACATGGCTGCTACTTCCCCATTTGCAGGTTCAGCCAATAATGAGGCTGAGCCTGTGTCCTGGAGACACACACAGACACACAAAGAAAACAGACACATCTGGCTACACAGACTGCCACAGACAAGGCGCTGCCTTCAACAGCACCCACGTGTGACACTAGCAGGACTACAGCCACGTCCCCTTCCTCCTCTTCAGCTGGTAAGGACTCAAATTCACTAGTGAAAACGTACATGTCCCCACTCTCTAGATTCACAAGTAGATGCACATTTGCAGATCCCTCATGTATCAGCACAGCCCCTCTGTCCATCTGGTGTCCCTGCCTGTATTCCAGGCCCTTTTATGTGCTCTATGGGTCTCCTACTTGCTGGCTAGTCCAGCTCAATCCTCACTAGCAAACAAACACATGCACGCACACGCTTGTCTCAAAGGCACTTCACACTTGTGGGTACCCCCTAATATCAGCACAGACCCTTGGCCCATAGGATACCACTCAGCCTCCTATTGCCCAGCTACTCCAGATGAAGTTTGGAAACAAGTTACATGCACAGACACCGATGTGCACCAGGTTGAGGGAAGATGCAAACACTCAGGTGTCCGAACGCTGTAAAGGTGCACCTAGGAGCTATGATCCCTCTGTCTACAGACACTGAGACCCTCTTGATTCAGTTGCTGGCACCACACACCCTGGGGCACCAACACACTCAGTCTGACTCCAGATGCTAACCCCATACTCCCCCACTTCCCCAGTTGCTGGCACCTAGTATTTACAGCACTCATACACGGGACAGAGAGTTAGTTAAGAAATTATTTAATAAGAAGATAGGGCAGACTGCAGGATCAGGTGCAGGGCTCAGTCAGACAAGTGTACTGGCCAGCCCCAGTTTACATACAACTGGCTCCTTCTATACCTCTTTTGGGTTATTCCCCTTCTTGTTCCTTCCCAATCCCCTTCCCTTACACATTCCTTCATAAAGTTTGTATAGTCCCAAGTCCCCTCTCAGGTATCCCAAATCCTCATGCTCCTCTGGTTTCCCCCTTATCACTTACAAAGTCCAGGTGGACCTGAACTCCCAGCTCTCCAAAACTGTGCATGGAGTTTTTTCATGGGCCATCTGTTATTGACTGGAGATTTTTGGTCTTTGGCATTGTCTCCGTTATTCCTTCTTCACTAAGTTTGTGTCTTTGTGTGTTTTTGTTTGTTGCTTCCATCTTTACTTAGTATCCCCTTTTGTATTAAAAAGGTCCTTGGCTGAATTACCTTAGTGAAGCAGATGACCTGACCTTCCATACACCCTTACATCTCTGACCACTAAATCAAGAATAGAAAAATTGTATTTGAAAGAAATTATAAAAAGCTAAAAGTAACTGGTGAAGTGCCACAGCAGAGAAAGTTTTCAGTAACACTAGCGTATCTGTGTAGTCGTAGATTAAGTCTGCTTCATCACAAGCTAAAGTGCTATTGAAAACCTGGTGGTTAGTAGTTGGTTATATCTCCTGTGTAATCAGCATCAGGGTAGATATTATTGTGGTTGGTAAATAATAACTAAATAAGGAGTGCCATCCACTTTTGCATCACTTAAACCAAATGAAAACACCCTAGATTTCTCTAGAAAAAGGGGATTAACTTCCCTAAAATCTTACAAGGTCCACATCAATGATGCGAGATTTTGAAAGAAAATTAGTTTGTGAAAAATGTAGTTATAATCACATAAAATGGAAGAGGTTGGTTGTTGTTTTGCCCATGCTTAACATGCAACAGCTGGAAAACTAGAGACTAGAAATGTTCAGTAAGCAAAGCAGGATTTTTTTTTCAGGTGCCTACACTTTATCTTGCCATAGCCTTACCATTGGATAGATGGTATCTATCCAATCTAATCTAATGGATACCATTCAAGATTTTGTACCTCATTATTTAAACCACCAAAAAATAATGAAGATACAGCATCTGGGGTGATCACAAAAGGAGCCAGGTAGTCAGATGGTAAGTAGTCTTAAAACCCAGGTAGATGCACAGGCCACAAGCCTGCATGGAAACTTCAGCAGCCTTTTATATTACCAGGGCTAGCTCATGCCTCGGCTGCCCAGTTCTCTCTCAGAAAGAATGATTTGGATAGCACAGGTCTCTCTGAAACCATAAACTCGCCCTCTGAGGACCTGCAGAAGAGCTGAAATGGAACGAGATTTTTGCACTACTCTGACCTTTGGAAAGGTGCTGTGACTGGGAATTGCCGGGGGCACTGCATAACTATGGTTTGAGAAGCCAAACAGGCGAGAGTTAGTTCTGCCTTATTGCATGAACGGTGGGTAAGCTCAAGGTTATCTCCAACTCCAGCCACACTAATAACTAATAAAATGAATGGCATATGATAAGCTTGAAGCCTGCTTATTTTTCTTAACCAAATCTGTTAGTCTAAATGTTTACTCGTATGTTCCATGTTCAAGTTCACTTTTTTTTTGATACCGGACTGCAAATGTAGATTCTGAATAATAAAACTGTTATTTGGATGTGGAAAAACTACTTCTCTCTCTCCTTCCCTCCCTCCCTCCCTCCATCTTTTCACCCTCAGACCTTCAAAGAAAGCTGCGGTTCCAGATCTCAAATGCCCCTATGGTCTATAGAGTGGGAAAAACGTTGATCTCCTCAAAATTCCTTTCTGTTCTAGTCTTCATTCTGAAGTGAATTTGGAAATAACAGGTTGTGCTAGGGCAGTAGCCTTTCCTCAAGGGACAGCATGCTGTTCATAGGACTCAAACCTGTTCTCAAGTGTAAAAAATATTTGTATATGATATTGGTTTCTAAAGTGTTCCATTTATAATTTTATCACCAGCCCCACCAGGTAATCACTTTGTTCGTGAACTAGTTGACCACTAAATATGAATTCCCATGTAAAGGTACAATATTGCATTTTTATGCACGGTTCAGTTATAATCAGTGCATAAATAGAAAACTGTTTGAAGTTGCTCGTGTGTAAAGGACTGCTACCGATTCTGGTAGACACATTCTCCATGCACTACACCATGTAGAGAAATGTGTTTAGCAATCCATAAAAGGCAATAGTTAATGTAACCACTCAGTCAAGGTAAGAAATATGGAAGCTAAAATAAGCAACTTGAATCACTGTAACAGCAAGAGGAAGCTTGCAGCTCCATACTACACAATACAAAAGTAGACATAAAAGAGCTGCTGCTTTTTTTTTCAGCTTGCTGCAATATGGCAAACAAGCCCCCAAATGTCTGTAAAATAGTGGTTGTCTTGCACTGAGACTGACTTTTCCAGTCATAGAAATATTTGCAGTTTTAAAGGTGAGATAGTTGTAGATGTAGAATCTGTAACAGTCAAATGAAGAAAGAGAGGACATGGTTCCTACAGATGTAGAGAAAACTGTCTATAGCCAAAAGTAATCTTCCTGGCATGTGTTTCAGATGTTATACTCAGAAGGAAACTCTACTGTGTATGTTGTTATCCTCTATTGCTGACATGAAACTTTAGCTGCTGATGTAGGCTCTATGTAACCAGATTTGTTGGACTCCTGGATAAAGGAACTATAATGCTGTCACCAAACCATTCAAACAATCGAATATTGAACTTTGGGGAGAAAAAGATTCTACATCCTATATCTTTCTGTGTTTTCAACAAGATATGTCCTTTTGGGGACAAAAGGCTTGTATATGTGTCTGTTTACGAAAATCTTACCTTTGTCATTGTTTTGTTGTGTGGCCTGGAGTAGTTCCCATACTTTGGGAGGGAGTGAAATCCTGGCCCTGCTGCTACCTGGGAGTCTTGGTCTTCACTTCAACAGGGTCAGGACTTCACCCTATGTCTTGTATTCTGAAGCTGTGCAATGAAGACATGGATATAACAGGTCCCTGCCTCCTTCACAAGAGTACTGGAGCTTGAAGTGTGAGTAGGTTCACTTCAGAAAAATTAATGAGCTTTGTTAATTGACTTTATTTTTGTAAATGCACAGAATTCTAAAAAAAAAAAATAAAATCAAAGTATCTTTTTTCATCGTGAGAATTACCTGAACAAAATAAGCCTTTCCTTCTCTACTTCTAGTCATAGGTTTTTTTCAGTAGTACTGATAAACTAAGTATAGTGTAGTCAGATGGATTAACTACTGTCACAATATATTTTGCATACACTCTCTGAAAAAAATGTATTAATGGGGCCTGAGTCAACATCATTTCAGGGACTAACTGAAGTTAGCTTTTCATTCCTTTTAGGATTAGGAATATTTTATGCTGAGTGTTCTTTAGATAATGATGATGATGATGATGATTATTATTATTATCATCATCATCATAATCATCATCATCACATCACCATGATTATTTTAAATTGCTCGTTTTTTATGGAAAATGTTGATTTTTCCAAGGCTAAAAATCTCCTTTTACTGAAACAAATATTTTTTCAAAAATATTTTAAAAAACTTGCCTATTTATTTATTTATGAGAAGAGGCTGAAGAAAATAAGTGTTGTGACTACTATAGTCTATCTAATGGGGAATGTATAGTCCTTTATGAACTACGTTCCCAAGCCAGAATGCATCTTCAGAAATGCACCTGTAAAAACAAGAGACTATGGTGAATCATAGAAGAGGAGGGACTAGAATGAATAGAAGGAATGGGTGCATAAAGATCTAACGAGGAGCTTGCCTTATCCAAATGCAAATGTTTGGGGTTTTATCACAATTAAGGGTGTTTCTCCCCCTTTTTTGCAACCACATTAACTTATGTGGCTAGTAGTCATGTATACATGGCTTTTAATTCTGTATTGATAGTAGCTTCTTTTTTGGGTCACACGACTGGAATCTTTATTTTTACTTAAGGATGACTTTGAATCTTACATTTTTTAATTGTCTTACTGTGGCTGATCAGAAGTCCTGAAAGATTACAATATATGTTAAATATGTTATGGAGTGAACTGTACCTGGAAAAAGGTAAGTATAGCAATTTTATGTTCTCTTCAGCATGGTGGGTGTTCTGTCTACTTTAGTGGAACATTTAAAAGGATATTAAGACAAGAAACTAATGCATGCAATATAAATATTGAGAAAGATAAATTAGAAAAAGAAAACAGATGTACTACAAAAGTAAATAATAAATTTCTAAGTCCAAGATGACCATGAAGGTAGGATGCTAGAACAGGATATAGCCTTCTGAATATTTTTAGCAGGTAAAATTAACCACTTTTCTTCATATTTTCACACTTTAAAAAATGTTTGCAAATTTCAGGGAAAATAGGAAGCAAGTTGCGTAGGACATCTCAGCAAAACTCACAGCAGAGAAATTGTAGGGTTGTTAAAATATAATAAGGAAAATCAGAGCAGGAAAGAAGGATTCCAGAATGAAGAACAATGATAAAAAGGGCAAAATGATACAAGATCATGATACAGTTTTGGGAAAATCTCACTTAGAAAAAATATCTGGAGACATTCAGAAATGTTGGGAAGGTACAATAAAGTACAAATTTCTAAAGACATATATAAGAAGCTGTAACACATTGTGGAGGAAAGAGAGGAAGAAAACTTTTATTTCTTTCTTCCATTTAAATGAGCATAGCCACTGTTCAGTGGTTCACAAACCATCTAGTACTCAAGCTGACATTATAGGAATGTGACCTTATAATGTCAGAAAATGAAAAGGATAGGAAACAAAGAAATAGCTAATAACAATAAATATTTGGAAATAATTGGCTCCCTCTGTTAATCCCTGTTGTATCATCTCTAATACCTTTTCTCATCCACATTTCAACAACTTTTACAACCTCCTTCTCTAAAAGTCTATATTTTATGGTTTAAAAGACATATATTTTCTGATATTCACTGTCTTTTTAACATTTAATTTAATCTCAACTTTTCATTGTACATTTGTAGATTGTATTCAAAATTCCTCCTCCCTACTTTCTGTCTTCTCTTCAAAATCTTACGGGTTTTTGGTTATACCCCTTTGTCAGTGATTGATTGAAATTTTGTTGAAGAAAGTTGGCAAAAGCTTTTCCTGAGGATAAATGTGAGAAATAGTTATGGTGGGTTTTGTAGTAAGATATTGCAACAAACTAAACCATTGCCTGAACATGAGTTCGATCAGAAGCAGAGCTGTGTCGTGCTATATTGATACTTATTGCAAAGGCAGGGAGTTAGTGCTGTTTCGTTTGGTTTCCCAAAGGTATACACAGTACTTGAACAACATGGGAGTGGGACACAGACAAAACCCAGAAGGACCATTTTGATTAGAATGTGGCAAAAAAATGGTTGAGAACTCTGGAAAAAGAAATTTCTCCCCGTTTCATTCCCATTGCCTTTAGTGTCATGAGGGAAATAATGTGACTCCACAGCTTCTCCTTATAAAACTGACCTGTGAAATTAAAATACTGGCTAACTGTTCAGGTTAGAAGTAGGAACATTTCTCTTGGTCATTGCTTTTTCAGGACACAGCAATCCAATTCTTTTCATATTTATTGCCTTTTACACTTTAGTTTCCCCACTGCCTTGACTAGTGTTCTCTAAACACATTATAGATTTCTGGCATTTCTTGGTGCCCATTGCCTCAGAGCTCACCTCAGTGATCCCACTTCACCATTTATAGAAAGAGAGAATCAGCTTCTGGATATGATGCTGCATATGTATTCTGAAACCCCTGTTATCATTGTGTCAAATTTATCATGTATGACTGTCCTTACATTTCATTCAATATTATTGTTTTCTAGCTACAGTTGGTCAATTTGAGAAAGACATCCACTTGGAAAGTAATATTTGTATTTTAGTATATACTTTCCTATTTTCAGAAGTTTACATTTGTGATATACACTAGTACACTTTACCATGGTAAATGACAAAAAGAATACTGACTTTTAGCAAAAGCACAGTAAATATAGCTCTTTCATTTTCAAAATGAAATTTCATTTTGTTTTTTGATATCATTTTCATGAAGGTGACTTCGGACTCTTCTCACCTACTTGAATCTGATTTGCTGAACTGGGCTCTTTATTTTATATCTTTTTCTTCCCTAGATCTCACATCTTGCTACAAACTTACCTCCTTTTAGTAATACCTGCAAATTTATGTTCTGGTATTATGAACAGCACTTTCATTAAATAATCTTCTGGTTATAATTGGACTGCTCTCAGGAATTAAGCCTGCTGACAATTTTTTGTAAATCTGATTCTCATATACAAAGGCCAAAGGGGACTATTAGGTCATCTAGTCTGACCTCCTGTACCACACAGGACATCATTACATTTTACTCAGCTACCCTACCTGAAGCCCACTAGCTTGCTCCTAAGTTTGGATGTATTTCTTGTAAAGTCTATATTGATTTGGGACATGAAGAGATGGGGAATTCAACATCTGCCTTAGTATCTTTGCAAAAGTTAAGCACATTCATTTTGAAATTTCTTTTGTTTGGATTTCCCTTGCTTAACTTTCAGCCATTGGTTCTTTTCGTGTTTTCCTCTGCTTGTTAAAAACACCCTCTGTATATGGTATTTTTATACATGGGTGGTAACTAATCATTGGTAGGCTAAATCTGTGGAGCTTCTTAAGACTAAATGTAAAGGATCATCCTCAGACTTCCGCTCACTTTTTGGCTCTGGTTCTCATTCCCTTTCCCACTGTTTTGAACACCTTTTTTTTTAAGCAAAAAGTGAACAGTTCAAATTTTGGTTCTGAATAAGTATACATTCACTGCTAAATTGCCATTAGCGACACTAAATCGATGTGGCTTTGTGCTAAAATTTGTCATATATTCCTATTTATTGTTACCTTTTATTCACAGAAGAACTTTTGGATAGTTAGTTTTTCATGTGATGACGTTCTTATCCAAGATTACTTGAGTTCAGATTACAAGAATTTATAAGACAATATCACTAACATTGTGTCATTGTATTTGGGTTTTCTGCTACCTAGCCATTATCTCTTGCATTACAATGTAAGTTCTTAAATTCTGAGTTGGTACAGCACTTTGCAAAAATTAATTAAGTTTGTGATGAGGATTCCTCCATAATACAGTAATACATGAAGTATATGTAATAGAACATCTTAAATATGCAGGGTATATACGTTACATCGACTGTTACCGATTTGGCAATTCTGTTGAAAAGCTGCAGCCAGAGGCCGGATATGCCAGATAAGAGGGAAAGAATCTCAGCTGGTGTAAACAGTGACAGCTTCATTGCCCGTAACAGACCCATGACAGTTTATTCCAGTGGAGCAACTGACCGTAAGAACTTGAATCCATGAATTATTCTGATCTCAGGAGCTTCATGTCTCTGTGAAAGGACAATATTATTATTCCTGAATGATAGTGTCAGGTGGATTCAATTTGCTCCAATCAGGCTAGGAGATGTGTTACAGCCTCTTTGAAATTAAGGTCATGGACAAAAAGATTCTGTTGAAAAGACCTTAGGAACAAGATTGAGGTAGAAATAGATGACAGAAATTTCCTGCAAATAGGCAAGTGCAGGTTCTTGATGTATTTATTTTATTTAGAGTTTTGTGGGAACGAAGATTTTATGGGATGAATTGTTCTTAATTTTTCATCCTGTAGTTTATGGGGGTTTTGTTTTGTTTTTTAAAATACATAGTCTGTAATTTTACTGGGAAACTAGTCTTGCAATATGACAGTTGTGTCACTTTTTATTTCACTGAGGAGTAATACCATGTTTGCTTCTCTGATTCCTCTGATATTTCCACTGTTTTCTATGACTTTATGAATTATTTAGCCATGTCCCTTCTTACTGAAAAAAATGTATTGCATTGATTCTTGATGTTTTGTTATTGCTTAATCCAAATAGTCTTTCTTATCTTTTTATCAACACCTATAGTCGCAAAAATCTTCCTTGCTTTCGATTGTACTTCCCTCTATTATTGTTCTTTACAATGGTTTCCCATGGGTTGTGTCTTGCAGGAGTCCCAACATGTGAGTTGGACAGTAGATTACAAAGAATAACAGTGTTGGAGAATGCTGAGGAGGAGAGAAGATGATTTTTTTTACTGCAAAACCTTAAGATGTATTATGTGTTTAGAAAGCTTAAAACAGCAAAGATTTTTATGGAATCAAAATGGAATCTTATCTGAATCGTACTAAACATCTATACACAATACTTCTCAGCTCTGTGTTACTCACTAAAAGCAAGCAATTTACAATTGTATCTTAATATAGTTGAATATTCCACCTTACCTATTAGTTTACTTGTGGTGGCTTGAGCAGCTGCCAAACACCCACCCAGCTGTTCTTTCACTCCCCCTCCTCAATAGGACAGGGGGAGAAAATAAGATGGAAGGGCTTATGGGTCAAGATAAAGACACGGAGATCATTTACCGATTACCTTCACAGGGAAAACAGACTTGACTTCAGGAAAATTAATTTAATTTATTGCCAATTAAAATAGATGTGGATAATGAGAAACAAACTAAAACAACACCTTCCTTCCACCCACCCCCCTTCTTTCTTTCCCAATGCTCAACTTCACTTCTTCATTGCCAACTCCTCTACCTCCCCCCACCCCTGCCCCACGTGGTGCAGGGGGATGGGGAATGGGAGTTGTCGTCAGTCCGTAACAGCTCCTCTCTGCTGCTCCTTCCACCTTACGCTTTTCCCCTGCTCCAGCGTGGGTCCTTCCCATGGGGTACAGTCCAGCAGGACAGACTGCTCCAGCATGGGTCCCCTACAGGCTGCACGTCCTGCCAGAAAACCTGCTCCTGCATGGGCTCCTCTCCACAGGCTGCAGTTCCTGCCAGGAGCCTGCTCCTGCACAGGGTCTCCCTGGGCTGCAGCTTCCTTCAAGGCACATCCACCTGCTCCAACGTGGGGTCCTCCATGGACTGCAGGGGGACAACCTGCTTCACCATGGTCTTCTCCACAGGCGGCAGGGGAATCGCTGCTCCAACATGGCCACCTCACAAACAGGGACATAGACAAAGTGGAAACATTTAATGCTTTCTTCGCTTCAGTCTTCAACACCGATGATGGGCTCTGGAAGCCCCGGAGCCCTGGGCTGGAGATCCATGACTGTGAGAATGGTAAACTCCCAACTGACCCCGAACTTGTGCAGGATCTGCTGCTCCAGCCAGATCCCTACAAGTCAATTGCGCCTGATGGGATTCATCCCAGAGTTCTTAAAGAGCTGGCTGATGTCATAGCGAGACCTCTCTCAATGATTTTTCAATGCTGTTGGGAATCTGGAGAGGTCCTGGTTGACTGGAAGCTGGCAAATGTTGTCCCATTCTTCAAGAAGGGCAACAGGGATGACCCTGGTAACTACAGGCCTGTCAGTCTTACGTCTGTGCCTGGCAAAATTATGGAGAAGATTATTCTGGGAGTTATTGAAAAACACCTGAAAGACCACACAGTCATTGGTCCCAGCCAGCATGGGTTCACAAGGGGAAAGTCTTGCCTAACTAACTTAATTTCTTTCTATGACAAGGTTACCCACCTAATGGACCAAGGGAAGCAGGTCGATGTAATCTTTTTGGATTTCAGTAAAGCCTTTGATGCTGTGACTCACAGTATCTTCCTGGACAAAATGTTCAGCATACAGCTGGATAAACACGTAATGCGATGGGTCAGCAATTGGCTGATGGGTCGGGCTCAGAGGGTTATAGTAAATGGGGTCACATCGGGCTTGCGACCGGTCACTACCGGGGTTCCGCAGGGATCCATCTTGGGGCCAGTGCTCTTTAATATTTTCATAAATTACTTGGATGCAGGACTCGAAGGATTACTATCAAAGTTTGCCGATGACACAAAATTGGGAGGAGCTGTGGACACTCTTGAGGGCAGAGAGGCCCTGCAGAGAGACCTGGATGACTTAGAGAGCTGGGCAATCACCAACCGTATGAAGTTTAACAAGGGCAAGTGCCGGGTTTTGCACCTGGGGCACGGCAACCCTGGATGTACGTACAGACTGGGGAACGAGAGGATGGAGGGCAGCCCCGTGGAGATGGATCTGGGGGTTCTGGTCAATAGCAAGCTTAACATGAGCCAACAGTGTGCCCTGGCAGCCAAGAGGGTGAACCATGTCCTGGGGTGCATCAAGCCCTGTATTGCAGGCTGGTTGAGGGAAGTGATTGTCCCGCTCTGCTCGGCACTGGTGTGGTCTCACCTTGAGTACTGTGTGCAGTTTTGGGGGCCACAGTATAAAAAGGATGTGAAGCTACTAGAGAGTGTCCAGAGGAGAGCCACAAAGATGGTGAAGGGTTTAGAGGGGAAGCGGTATGAGGAGCGGCTGAAGTCACTTGGTCTGTTCAGCCTGGAGGAGACTGAGGGGAGACCTCATTGTGTTCTACAGCTTCCTCACAAGGGGAAGAGGAGGGGCAGGGGCTGATCTCTTCTCCCTGGCAACCAGTGACAGGACCCGAGGGAATGGCAGGAAGATATGCCAGGGGAGGTTTAAGTTGGACGTTAGGAAAAGGTTCTTCTCCCAGAGGGTGGTGGAGCACTGGAACAGGCTCCCCAGGGAAGTAGTCATGGCACCAAGCCTGATGATATTCAAGGAGCGTTTGGACAACGCTCTCAAACACATAGTGTGAATTTTGAGGTTGTCCTAGACAGGGTCAGGAGTTGGACTCGATGATCCTTGTGGGTCCCTTCCAACTCAGGACATTCTATGATTCTGTGATTCTATGAACACCTGGAGCACCTCCTCCCCCTCTCCACTGACCTTGGTGTCTGCAGGGCTGTTTCTCTCACATTTTCTTATTCCTCACTCCTCTATCTCTCACACTGTGCAGCATTTTTTACCCTTCCTTAAATATTTTCCCCAGAGTTGCCCCCACCTCGGCTGCGGGGCTCAGCCGTGCCCTGCGGTGGGGCGGTTGGAGCTGGCTGGAACCGGCTGTGTCCGGCCCGGGGCAGCCCCGGCCTCTCCTCACAGAGGCTGCCCTGCAGCTCCCTGCTGCCAGCAGCTTGCTATGTAAACCCAATACAGTATCTCTCTTTCCTATAGTATTTTTCTCTATGTTAATAGAAGTTAGAGATCGAAAATATATTTAATTTTTAATATATTCATTTATGAAGATTACTTAGTATTTTGGGGGTTTTTTTGCTCTTTTTTTTGCTTTTCCTCTTCTGTAGCCTTTTTAGCCTCACGTTCTCATGCCAAGGAATGTGTTCTGTGGAAGCTTTAAGAGGTTTTGTGGACAAATCACACCCACCTTGCACATCAAGCAAAGCACACCATGAAACTATACCATCACTAGGTATCTCAGCAGCCTCTCCAGGTCACTCCCTGCTTTGCCCACATCTTACAGTCTCACCAACATAATCAGTAAAAGGGATCATAGCCACCACAAAAACAATTTCATGAAACAAGAACCTTTCTAGAAAAGAAAGTGTGTCCTTTCCTGATACTTGTTCTGAGCTACTATCACAAGGGTAGTTGGGATACCATGGAGCATGCACAGGTCTTTTGGATGCCTTCACATAGAAGATGAAAGAACAATTAATTGCACTCTAAAATAGTTTTGTCTCTGATTCACTATAGACCTGGCTCCTAAAGTACTACCCTTAATGACATACAGTGACAAGATATGTTCAACCTTGAACCTTGCTTCAGAGCTGCTTCTGAACTTCAGAAACAGGATTTCAGTCAGACTTCTAAAGCATGTATGTGTAAATGCTGTCTGTGTAGCAGTTATTCAAGCTTCCTTTGAATTCCATCCATCCATTTAGTCATCCCTGCCAAGTCAGTCTCTATTACCCATATCTACTAAGATGTGTTTTAATGGTGAAAGTAACAGGTTGACTTAATAAAAATGCTGGCCGTGACACCAAGGAATGCTGGGACTTTACTAATCTGAAAAATAATGACCTTAGGGGAGCTTTGTTCCTCCTTCTCATGGGTGCCTGCTAGAAACAGCCAAATAATTATAAAAAGGAGCCAACTCAATAAACACAGTGGGAAGTATTGTGGATGAACTGAACGTCTTCTGAACTACTGTTTTGAGCACATAGATTTCCCTCTGGACATGCCATAAGCCAGACTGGGTTTCCAGTGCCTGAGTTTACTAGAATATTACGTCATGTTAGAACAGGTTCGTGAGTTCTCATTTCAGCTAGCACAGTGTTAATCATGACTGGGTAATTGGTACAGATGGAGGACATACACACCTAGCATGAGACAGCCAGTTGAGATTAAATGCTATGGAAACTACAGGGTTAATTGCAATCAGCTCTCATCTTGATGGTAAACTCAACTTGTTCCTGTTGACACTGGTTTCAAAAGTCTGATAATTAACATGGCTCCCCTTTTTTCCTGTAACCTACTTTTCTAGTGAAAACATTTCCAAAGAGAAACTAGAGGCTGTGATAAAGAGTTCTTAGGGAATTGGCCACTGGATTAAAATTCACCTTTCTGTAAATAAGCCAGATCCTTGGAGAACTACATTTTGTATCTAAGTGTATTACTTTTTTTTACCAGTGCTTTACTGAAGGTCTAGTTTATTTAGATGGCAAGGAGCTTTCTGTTTTGACTGACTTAGCAGAGACTACTTATATCTGTGACAGGTATGCTGCTGTGAGACAGAACAGAAACTGTCAACCAAATGTATAGTCAGGATGGAAGAGTACCTATATTCTGTTTTGTTCGCTATGATGGGCTTAAGGGGGCAAAATCCTTCACATCCAAGCCCTGCCTCCTCTGTACATCTGACATATATGCCATTTGACTGAACAGATAACAGAAAACATGCTTTTTCTGGCAACATTTGTTGCACCATAGGCACCGTGCTCTTTCGAGAACAAGACAAATGACTGTGTGGACATGTGCTGTTAGAAGAGTTGCTTTCAATCAAAGTCAAGAAGATGTATAAATTTTGGGAACATTTCATGAACCGCTTCTATTTGAAGTCAGGGTTGTGAACAAATACTACTGGACCGTTTGACCCCAACCCACATGAGCACAGCTATAGTCCCACCATAAGAACTGTGGCCTCCACTGTTCCTAGAAGCCATGTAAATCTGAATCTGGCCTTTGCTTAGAGTAGACTGTCCCTAGTGTAAGGGAGATAAATCTACCCTGAAAATGTCCATATGTTTGGAATCGGATAAGAAAGTGTATCTGAGCTTTGTTTTCTGTGTGGCTCAAAGCGCTTCACAAATACAAGTCACAGCATTTGGTCTGTAAGATTCAGGTGGGGGTTGTTTTATTGTTTGCTTGGTTTCTTTAAAAATCTTTGGTAATACAAAGTGAAGTAGTGATACAAAAATAAAAAAAAATTTAAAAAACGGCATGAAAAGTTTCAGTAAATTCATATTAAAAAAATCAAAGTTGAAAAATATCCATAATGCATTTATATAATAACATCCACAATACTTCCCACTGTGTTTATTGAGTTGGCTCCTTTTTATAATTATTTGGCTGTTTCTAGCAGGCACCCATGAGAAGGAGGAACAAAGCTCCCCTAAGGTCATTATTTTTCAGATTAGTAAAGTCCCAGCATTCCTTGGTGTCACGGCCAGCATTTTTATTAAGTCAACCTGTTACTTTCACCATTAAAACACATCTTAGTAGATATGGGTAATAGAGACTGACTTGGCAGGGATGACTAAATGGATGGATGGAATTCAAAGGAAGCTTGAATAACTGCTACACAGACAGCATTTACACATACATGCTTTAGAAGTCTGACTGAAATCCTAGATCCAGGTGAATAATAAATAAAAGCATTTGTTCTTTTGGTGGTTGCTGGTGGCTCTGTTTTATTATTTTCATGCTGGATGGCTAAAAAGTAGAAATCATGGCAGCAGGACATCATTATGATAGGTGAACTTCTGAAAATTTACAGCTTTAGCTAGGTATCCACAAGTTTCTTCCTTGCCCAATTAAAGGTTCACCCTTTGGTATCTACTAAAATTTGGATGAAAGTTTCATGTGAACAGGCTGTCTCTCAGGATTTCTATACAGTATTTTCTGCTCTTACTCAGACTGAATAGGCACAGAGAACAGTAAAGTATAAAAAAAACAAGAGGGAGAGTAGAAATAGCTATATAAAAGCTATATAAACTCAATAATTGAAATGGAAATTAACTAATAATAAAAATAATAAACAGCATCGAAGTGCCTTCCTTCTGTCCTTTGTCCTCCACAAATCCTTGGAACTCCTTTTGTCTTAATTCCTTGTCTCACTCTTCTTTTGCTTTCCAGTGCTCAGTAATGTATGTTTCCTTTGACCTTTATTTGTAAAGCTAGGCCAATATTTTTAATCAGGTGTTTACAGTCAGGTGCCTAAATCTATATTAAGTATCTAAATAAGGCTTGCATTTTAAATGAGCCAAGCATTAAGTCGATAGCGGTTGTGGCCTCTCACTACTACTGAAAAATAGCCCAGCTCTTTATTTGCCCAATACTCTACCCACAAACTGCAAAATGTTCACAGACATTTTGGTATAATTCTTACCTTCACTGTGCAGTATACTCTTTATGTTAAACAAAATTCTGCTATCACACTGTACCTTTGACATAAGAAGCCTGGTGCATTCATGGCTGACCCAAACGTTAGAAGATAACTATACATTTCAGACATCTGCTTATTTTGTCACAAACCTACTTGAAATCTTATAATTTGGTTGTGTTCATTGTATGATAAAAAACTGGCTATATAAAAAGAAGAAAAACATTATGTTATTTTCCTTTGTGTTAGGGAAATAGCATATTAGTGGATAGGTGCTCTGCTTCTGCTGAAAATGTTCGTTCCTCTCTCGAATATGATCCTCATACTACCTGTCTCCCAGCTGTCAGTTCATGATTCAGGCAGGAGCTTGCAGGGATATGTGCGTTGGCTGGAGGGGATGTCTGGAGGAGCTGGAAAGTAACCAGGTGACTGACAGCGATTCAGGCTAGACGCGGCGTGGAGGGGGTAGGAACAGAAAAAGAGCTAATCCTATAGAGGGAGTTGAAGGCTTTTTTGACGATGAGGGAGGTAGAAAGCATCTGAGGGATTTGCTTTAGAGAGAGTTTAAGGTTACTTTTGCTTCTCTCTGCAACTCAAGGAGCCTGAGAGCTAGTCAGCACAGCAGGCTTTATCAGTTATTCCAGCACAGTGAAGCTGATACAGTTATGCTAGTGTAACAACCCATGTGAACACTCTTATTCCAGAATTAATACTTCTCTTTTTTCCAGTTTAGCTTAAATATTGTGTAAAGCTGAACTGGGTTTTTAAAAAAAAAAAAAAAAAAAAAAAAATAAATTTGTGCCAGTACAATAAATGACACAGGAATTTAATTTTATGTAACCAAAGCTGTTTAATTCAGCCCTTGCAGTGTCCTGGTGTATTTCCAGCATGTGCACAGCTCTGAGTGTACTGTTTTCTTTGCAATAAGGTTAATATTAGCTAGAAATGGAGACCTGTAGGAGATAGAACCAATTGCAGATGAGCTTAGCTAAAAGTGGGAGCTACAGTCTCTCAGTTTATACCAAAAGACAGCTTGAAAGGCTAATATATCATGCAAATGGTGGACCAGAATCATTTAGGCATAGATGGTCTGTGGGCTGTACAGGAGGAGTGAATCTTTCTGTATGCAGCTGTACGTTTGTGTGTGCGTGTCTTGCTCCCCCTCCACCCGCTCCTCTCCCTCTGTCTCTCTCAGACAGGCAAACAGACCAGCTTCTTCCTTTGTGTTGCCAGTCAGGTCCTCCCTCTGCAGTCTTACACAGGAAGAAGATTTATAATAGCTGCATGCGATGCCAGTGTCTCAAAGAGACAGTATCACGCCTTGTGGAGGATTTTCATATGGGGTTTAACTTTGCTCCACTGAATTGGAAAGGTACATTTTTTTAATCTTAATTATTTTAAACACTTAATTCCTGTGACTTTTATCTCCTGCTAAATTCTGACCTCCAAACACTAGCATCTTTAAATCACAATCTGTTGTCACAGTACTGTAATGGCTGTGATGTCTTAATTGAAAACATGGGGAAGTAAGGAATTCGAAAGTATAATTAGGGCACATTTCAATGTGAACCTGTGAGTGCTGTTCTGTAAGACGGGCATCTGATATTTCTGATATACTGTATCAGAAATATAAGATTCAAACTAGAAAATGAAAATACAGCACACATGCAATGCAACTGTACCATATGTTAAGAAATGTGCACCTTGTAAACAGCGGGCTAATTAGCTAGAGAAAACAGAGATGACTGAATGATGACACTAGAAATAAAAAGGATAATGAAATCTCAAGACAGACTTGTGTAGGAGATCCACGTGGCAGCAACTTGCCAGGTTTATCAAATTAAATGAAATCAAAGGAAAAATTATAGGTGGGAAATAATGAACTTAACAGCACTACTTCCCTTTGTTTTAAGCTCTCAGTTGCCTGCTTCTTACCTCCCTGACTAGTGGCATGTATTATAATTAACAATGGGTGAAGCATCAGAGTCAGAGAAGCCCAAAAGCTTAGAAACTTTCCCTAGGCCTGTGGAAAATCTCTATCAAAATTTGACGAAGGACAGTTCACTGGGATATCTCTCTTCCCATTCAGTAGCAGGAATACAAAATTAAAATAGACTTCCTTTTGGCATTTCACCTCTTAGCATCCATGTTTCCCAAAAATGAATGCACAAAATTGAATTATTTGATTTCAAGAAATCCCTAAAAGAGCTAACCCACGTCAGTGTCTGGGTTCAATACTAGTAACAGTTTCCCTCTGCAGAGGAACCTACAATCTGAAAATATAAAGCCTTGATAAAAAAAATTTGGAATAGAAGCAGTTGCACTAAGAAGTAAAACATTACACAGCAGGCCAGGGCAGGAAAGAGCCTGTATCTAATTCTTCTGACTCAAATACATGCACTAGATGACAATCTGTTGTGTTTCGTTCTTCTACCCTGTTTTCCCTCATCCCATAAAGAGCATATCTAAACATGTTGTTCAGAATTTGCCTTAGAACTTCTCTTCCCATGGGTCAATGAACTCCAGAAGAGCGTTCACTGTATTCACTCCCTGTTGGTTTTCAGCAGCAGGAGGTCCAAGACATGCTTACTCTTCTATTTAGAGAAACATAACCAAGAAGACCTACTTCCACTATTCACTCAAGCCTGAAATACTTCCTCTGATTTTCCTCAAATGTTAATATGTCCACCCAGAACCACTCTTGTTGCATCATTCTTGAGCTCTACTCATATCCAGTATTTTCAGTACAATGCTTGCTTTTTCTCCTGCTGATTACCAGAGCCTTTGTCCTCCAGCTTCTACAGCTGATCCATTGGTAGTTTTGGTTGATGGAGCCTGCAAATGAGCTGACATAAAAGATTCCTGTCCCAATGGCATGTTAAGTTGATATGCTAACTGACAGCTATTTAATCTGTAACACTAACTATATCAGTTCTAATGTGCTAGGAATATTATGTTTACCCAGATTGAACGAACATTAGCAAGAGTCTGATGGCATTGGGGAACTCGGTCTGCTCCCTTGCTACTATACAATTGTTTGTTGTTGTTTAAAGAAGCTTAAAGCTGATCAACAGAAAGGCTCCCACAGAATGAGCTTAAAGCCTAATAGCCTACAGAAATTGTTCATAGCTCTGTCGTCTACTTTTAGTGTAGGACATAGCTTTGTGCACTGCTAATGAAATCTGTAGCATCCGAACTATTTGCATGAATCATAGAATCATAGAATCATTAAGGTTGGAAAAGACCTCTAAGATCATCAAGTCCAACCACCAACCCAACACCACCATGCCTCCTAAACCAGGCCCTGGAGTGCCACGTCTACGTGTTTTTTGAATGCCTCCAGGGATGGTGACTCCACCACCTCTCTGGGCAGCCTGTTCCAATGCTCAACCACTCTTTTGGTAAAGAAATTTTTCCTGATAGCCAATCTAAACCTCCCCTGATGCAACTTGAGGCCATTTCCTCTCATCCTATCTCTAGTTACTTGGGAGAAGTAACATGAAGACCTTTCTGCAAAGTACTCTCATAGAACACATAAATTTATGCACACAGTTTACATGTGAAATGAAACCTCAATGTTTCTTATGTCAATATGTACACCATCACAGTTAGCTGTCATTTTTGATCTAGAAAACAGTATCTGTAGAGTTATTTTTCCTTATCTCTGGTCTACTGAGGTTTACACCACCTACAAATGTCACAACTTTTGAGATCTTTTGGGGACAAGATTCAGACAGCATCTCATTGAATTCTGTGCAGAAAAGGTGACTGTACACAACAGCTTACTTGAGAAGGACCAAACATAGCAAAAAATGAGATGGGGCAGAGGCTGAACAAAAGGCTTCAGCGTGCACATAGCTGTACAAATACAGAGACACTGTGTCTGCGCGTGTGTTTGCATTAAGCCTATATAGCTATAATGCTAAGTAAACAGGGCTTGAATGCCAGCACTGGACTACTGGTTTTCCGCACTGCTTGACCGCTAACAGACTTCATTCTGCTCAGTTTGGATGGCGCTAACTAGCATACTGCAAGACAATGCCCAGGCATGGGGATAGCATTTGCCAGACATCATTCCCAATACCCAGCATCACCCTTGACGGTTTCTCCAAAACCATCTCTGAAGGTTTTGCACCCTGCCACCCTCCTCCATACCCCCATGCCACACACCAGAGCATGCTGCACATTCTCTCCATTTCATACTAGAAAAGCCCCCGTGTTAAAAAGCTGCAATATGACCCTCACATTGTTTCAGACACTTTGTCCCCTTGAGGGGGCACTCAAGGCCAAGTGTTATGTAGTGTGCCTGCAGCCACCCTGTGCCACTTAGCCTCAGGGCCAGAAAACAGCCCTTAGCCCTATTTTGTTCAGTGACATGTATAGCCAACAAGACCTTCTGAGTTAAAGTTAGGGAACACTGAATGAGTGGAGTGTTGAGCAAGGAGAAAGAAGGAAAACTAAGACAAATGGCATATGTCTCATGTATTTGTCAGCAAGGTTAAAAAAAAGGTACAGACCATATGAGAGACAAATGTTTGCTTCCCTTTGTGCCTTAGAGCACCAAAATATCTCAGTGGGATCAACTGAGTTTTCCTACAGACTTGTCATGCCACAACAAAATGCTTAATCTCCAGGGAAATCACAAACAGGCAGCTAATGCTCAGTTGACTAGGTGAATATTCATGTTGATGAACAGAAGGGTAGTCACAGAGCCAGAACAAAGATCTTCCTCTGCAGTTTATGTTGTTGAATGAAACTATACAAGTTCCCTCTTTCCATGTCAGAGATAAAGCTTGTGTTCAAAAAGGGGAAAGAAAACAAACAAACAAAACACCGCACAACCTTAAAACTCATCCCACAGGAAGCTGGTATTATATTTAAATAGATCCAAGCAATGCTACAGTGGTTGCAAATATGTGTTGTAAAAGAAATAAAGTTGTCCAGTAGGAAGATAGTAGCCCATCAAGCTAAACTATCATGACTGGAAGCCCAGCAAGGATTTAGCTAATTCCGTTCAGCAGACATTGTGCTGGTAATGACTGATGTAGACACAGTGTTAAAAAATATGTTAGATGATGGCCAAAAGACAAAATATGTCATAGGAATTAGTATGTTCTTGAGGACAAATAATATTAAATAGCATTGTAGAAAACACTATAGTAACATATCAATTTAGAATATCATCCAGACTGTTTATAAATAAAGCTGCAACCAGTGTTCATGGAACTGCTAAAAGTAGCATGGTGAGTTCTTCATGTAGTTAAGACAAGTATAATATCTGTACTGTAGTTCCATCAACTCTGTAACCCACAACTGCAGAGGTTAAAATGTGCTTCTTACAGGAATACCCAGAGATAATCAGTGGGTCACACGGATCACAGTCAAAGACTCCATCATTTATTGCTCTCTACAACTACCTGAAAGGAGGTTGTAGTGAGGTGGGTGTTGGTCTCTTCTCCCAAGTAACTAGAGATAGGATGAGAGGAAATGGCCTCAAGTTGCATCAGGGGAGGTTTAGATTGGCTATCAGGAAAAATTTCTTTACCAAAAGAGTGGTTAAGCATTGGAACAGGCTGCCCAGAGAGGTGGTGGAGTCACCATCCCTGGAGGCATTCAAAAAACACGTAGACGTGGCACTCCAGGGCCTGGTTTAGGAGGCATGGTGGTGTTAGTTGATGGTTGGACTTGATGATCTTAGAGGTCTTTTCCAACCTTAATGATTCTATGATTCTATGATCATCAAGGCTAGGAAGTTTAAACTTCCATTCTTACAATCTAGATTGTTCCAGTGTGTTAAAAATAGTTGGAAACATCAGGGCATTATACAATTTTAGAAAAAATTAGCACCAATGAAACACTGTTTTACCTGAAAAAGAGTATATTTCCACTTGTTTCAGAAATAAGAGGATTTTTTTTTAATAGAGTCATAGTATAATACAGGTTGGAAGGGACCTCATGAAGTATTTAGTGTGAACTCCTGCTCAAAGCAGAGTTGCATACAGCTTTACACAGACTGGTTTTGAAAACCTGAGGACAGAGACTGTACAGCCTCTCTGAGCAACCTACTTCACTTCTTGGCTGTCCTCATGGTGAAAAAGTTTTGCCTTATAACCAGTTGGAAACATTCTTTTTCCGATTCATGTCCATTGTTTCTAGTTCTCCTGACATGCATCACTGGAAAACCTGCCTCTGTCTTCTCATAACCTCCTCATAGGTATTGGAAGGCTGCTGTTAGGTCCCCCCAAAGCTGTCTCTTTTTCAGACCAGGCAATTCTATTCCTTCCATCTCTCCTTACAGGGCTTTCATCCCCTGATCCTGTTGGCCCATTCATCCCATAGGTCCCTCCAAATGGCAGCCTGCCCCTCAAGCCCATCAACTGCAACCCCCATATGGGTTTCATCTGCAAACTTGATGAAAGTACCCTCCATCTCCTCCTTTCTCTGCTTCACGTTTCCAGAAATATGTTCCTAGAGGACTTGCTCCATGTTTTCCCCGGGGACTGAAGTAAGGCTGAGTAGCCTGTAATTCCCTAGGTTGTCCTTTTGGAACTTTTTTTAAGTTTTGATGCAGCTTGTCTGGTCCATGGGCTTTTATGAGTTGAGTTCTCGTAAGTAATCCCTGACTTGACCCTTATCCACTGCTGGTAGTTCCTCTCTTCTCTCTCATTAAGCGCAGAGGCCTGAAAGACCTTGTTAGTGAAGACTGAGGCAAAGAAGGGATTGAGCACTTCAGCCTTATCAGTGTCCACTGTTGCTGACACCCTTTCCATTCAGCAACTCTTCCACATTTTCCTTGTTCAGCCTTTTATTAGTAATGTACAAGCTCTTCTTGTTGCCTTGATGTCCCTGGCAAGTCTCAACTCCAGCTGAGCTTTGGTTTCCCTAACACCATTGCTACCTGCTAATACAATGTTTCAAAATTCCCTCTCTGTAGCCTGTCCTTGCTTCCATCTCCCTTATGCTGCCTTTTATGGTGGAGCTCTGTCATGAGCTGGTCTACTGGTAAGGGTACTTGACTTCCTGAGAATCAGCGTGAACCATTCACATGCTTGAAGGATGATGTCCTTACAGACTTGCTAGATTCCCTGAACTCAATTGCTTGTCAGAGCTGCCTCCCATGGAATGCCACCTTTCAACTCCCCAGATAAGCTGAAGTCTGCTTTCTTAAAGTGCAGGTTCTGTACTATGCTACTTGACTTCCTCTGCCTCCTCAGGATCTTGAACTCCACTGTTTTGTGGTCACTACAGCCAAGGTTTCCATTGACTACCACATTCCCAACCAGTTATTGCTAGCTAGTGAATGGCGGGTCCACCTGTGTGTCACCCTGGTTGGCCCCGCCAGTGCCTGTATCAAGAATTTATCCCTGATACCATCCAGAAGCCTCCTGGATAGCTTGCTTCTCATCACGGTGCCCTTCCAACAAATGTAAAAGCTCCTATAAAAACCAGCATCATAGGATCCAACCACTTTTTTGAGTGTTTCAAGGAGACTTTGTCCAGTTCCTCACACTGATCAGGTGGTTAGTAGCACATTTTCTCCACAATGTCACCCTCACTGGCCTCTCCTCTGAGACCCACAAGCTCTCACCCAGCTCCATACATTTGAGCTGCTCCTTCACATAGACGACAATACTCCTTGCCTTCTCTGCCTGTCTTTCTTGAAGATCTTGCGTCAATCCATCCTACCACTCCAGTCACTCAAGCTATCCCATCATGCCTCACTGCACTGATCACAGGTCCTACCACATTGTTTACTTAAGAGTAGAGCTAAAGTCTCACTTTATAAATGGGACATCATGCAGGAATGAGAAGAGAACCACTATTAGATGGAAGACTAAAGCTACATGATTCCATAAGTTAAAGTACTACTGCAGTTATTAATTAGACTGAAAATACTGCAGGCTAAATATCCCTACTAGTAAACAAGCAGTGGTATATAAAACAAGTAAATCAGAGTGGTAGCAATCAGCAGAGACTTCTGCAAGACTTAATACAAAAAGTAAAACCTGTCCTCTGAATGGTTCATAAAAAAGAAAATTATTTTTAAAATGCTAAGTAATTTTTAAAGTACATTTGCTAGTAAAATTCTGTTAAAGTCTATAGCCACGAAAGTGTTGAACTTAAGGAAAGATCCTACTACCGTTGGATTGTTTGAAGTATTTCTATGACAACTGGCATGCTGTTTAAGCATTT
This sequence comes from Fregata magnificens, assembly GCA_013389945.1. Classification (NCBI taxonomy): domain Eukaryota; kingdom Metazoa; phylum Chordata; class Aves; order Suliformes; family Fregatidae; genus Fregata; species Fregata magnificens. The sequence goes on from WAAD01019631.1 coordinate 135,528, forward strand.
TGTAATAAACTATTGGAGGCTACAAGAACAGGCTCTGCACAAGGTGCCTAGACCACCAAGTCCACTTGGTCTTGCAAGACCAAGCAATGAGAACCTTTCAAGACTGTCCAAAGGCAGGTTAGTCAGTACTTTTATCAT
>WAAD01019633.1:5308-32646 GCA_013389945.1 Fregata magnificens
CGGTTCTCTAAGTTATGACCTAGAAGAAAAAACAGGCAGCACCTAAATTCACATTTAGGTAAAGATCAGACATTACCTGTGTGAGCAGTCCATCTTTGATACAAGCTCACGTGACAGTAAGAGGGTACAGCCTTCAGTGCTGTTGCTGGGAGGGCTATCATTAATGAAATCAAATAGTCGTTACAGGAACTTCTTTGCTGGAAGAGTGATGGTTCCTTCATTTGTTAACAAGCATTCGAGAAATGAACAGAAAAATCTGTAGTGATTAAAAACCACTACCTGGGGTACTTCTCATATACAGCTGTAAACTCCTGAATGTGACCCTGACAAACAGAAGAGTATTCTGTGATAGCACAACTATATAAAAGGGTGCAGTTAATTTAAAATTATTTTAATGTGGTAATGGACCTGCATTAAAAGGACTCAGTCCTGCAATGTGCTGCAAACATCGGTAAGCTCCAGTGAAAAGCTGGGGGTTCTTGCTCTTTGCAGGATCAGTCATTTAGCTCCTATGCTGGAATCCTAGAAGTTGGGAACTTAAAAGTTTCTGCTTTTTTAATTAAAACATTAAAATTTGTCTTTTTGCTCTTGTCCAAACACTCTCCAACTACCTCAACAAACTGTTCCCTGAGGCTTAATTAGCACTAACAGAACAACTGCCTTTGCTGTGTAATGAAGCCATTCAGAGCAGTTACAACCCCCCAACCCAAAACAAAACCTTTCTACCATCCCATGCAATCATGCATATTACCCTCCTACTCTGCAGTGCCCCTGTACACATCTATCAAGCACACAAGTCTAATATTGTCTTGTGTATATATAACAATGAATCACTAAAGGTACTTGTTTATTTTAATGTATGATTTTCTTTAAACCTTCAGAGATGCTGGGACGTCTACAATGATCAATCAATGATCCTACAATTGAAGGATTTTAAATGTCTCCCATGCCCTTTAATTCTAGCAAACAATTTTGTGTCACTAACCTGCTATTAACAGTGGCTTAATCACTAGGTCTATGGTTGCAGTATGCAAAGAGCTAAGCGTGGAAATAGTGAAACAGCATCAAAACAGGGAATCCAGTTGCTTAGAGCAAAGGCATTTCATTAAAGAAAACAAGGAAAATATTTGGGAGACTTTCTTGTGAACAAAAATGAGGAATGCTTCATTGTTTTGTCAACTCAAAGATGCACAGAATCATCCAACAGAAGTTACGTTGTCTTTCATCAATTTTAATGCACCTTCTAGCTGTAGAACTCTGCCAGCATACAGATGAAGGTGTCTGGGCATATTGGTATGCTAAATCATAAGCTGTCTATTCCCATTCCACATCATTTGGTTAAACTTAAGGTTCCAGCACAACCTGCAGGAAGTGAACAACATGTGAATTTTGTTGCTGTCTGGGTACTTTGATCAAGTTCTTCATTGTCTGTTTGAATCAGTTAATAAATGCCCTACTAGCTGTGGTTCAAAAATATTGTTGAAAATAACACTTGGTCAATTATTGATTGTTTTGGATGAGTTCTATCTGTTAAATAATTATCAGGAAAGAATGAACACACAGTCCTGGTTGGTTTTTTTTTGTTTGTTTTTAAACTTTAACATTTTTAGAAACTTCATGAAAATGACAATAATGTAGGATGCTGCTTCTTTTAACAGCAAAATAGTTTTCTAACTCCCAGTCATGGAATTAAAGGCTTGTGTTATTAACATTGCCTCAGATAAGAATTTCAACCCGAAAGACCACTGGCAAATTTTACCTTCCATAGTTAGGAATTATCAGATACAAGTAAAAGAAGACCACAGTCACCGGACCCCTACAGGTTTGCTGCAAAATTTGTATCATTTGGTGAGTCACCTAATGCAAATGTATATCTGGTAAAGAATCTAAAAATATAGATTTCTCATCTTTAATGTCACTGTTATCAATATATGGACCAGTTGCTTGGTTTTTGTGAAGGACCCTTTAAGAGAAACTTAGTGCAGATTATCTTTGATTTTTTTTTTTTCATTCATTCTACTTGTACTGGTTGTCTTGGGTTTTACTAATAACTAAAGAAAATGATTAAATCAGGGTCTTAAAATACATATTTACTCTTAGTTGATTTTAATCTAAAGCCCACTGGCTTCAACTAATTTGGGGTCAGGTTAAAATATGTAAAATACTTCTATATTTTAAGTTAGCCTTAAATCAGAGTCTGTATTTTAGGTCATAGTTTCATAATTAACACTTGATAAATTTAGATAATGATAGTCTCCTATGAAACATTTATTTGAAATCTTCATATTAACTTTTCTTTGTTAATATATACTATGAATGTATTTAAGTCCTTCTGTTCTTTTCTCTGCCTGATTCGTGAAAAAAAATCTGGTCTTGCCAAAAATAAGATCAGGTTTTTGTGGAGAAGCAAATACGCACTGACTTTAGAACAGTCTGGCTAGGTTGCTGTGTTGTCACACACACGTTGTGACAGTCATCTTCTAAATTCAATTGACTTCAGTGGGAAGAGGCTTGAGCAATAATGGACATTTATGCTTTTGGAAGTTGAGGAAAAAATGCTGAGAGATTTGAAGCCTTAAGAAAACAATAATAGACAGTGTTATAGATCTGTAAATGGACCATGTATCACAATGTTTTTGAAAGACTACGTTTGACACAGAAAAGCTGCCTGTTAAATCAGTCATCACTTAACAGATTTTTTTTTCTTGCTATTTTAACACTGTAGGTGTTACTATCAGCTAACTGTGTGCTGATGGCAACTGTTTATCTGAACTAATGAATATGAAGAACCTAAAGAATGATAATTTCAATTTAGCCTAAAGGCACCTAATGACCAAAATATCAGCATATAAAATGCAGCTTGTATAGTTCTTGACACTGTAAAAAAAAAAAAAAACCAAACAAAAAAACCTCTCACAAACAAAAAACCCCAACAACCCCCCCACACACAATCCCCACCCCCACTTCACAAACAGACAAAAAACCCCCAATGGCTAATATTGCTTATTGCTATTTTTAGGCTCTGTTTTTGGCGTTGTCCGTATATGGTCATTTTTTTCTTCAGTTCAGGAACCCAGGTACAAGCTGCTGTCTGCCGGTTATCTCGGTACTAATTTAAAGTTCTTTTTTTTTTGTTAGTTGATTTGCTTAAGTTGGCAGTGAGGGTAAGTCACCAAAAGTAAAATTAATCCTTTGAGTGTGTGTTGTCCGTAAGGAAGGAAAAGATTTTTAACACAAAGACCACGTACGTTCATCTACGATGTCATCTTGGGTTCGTTAATTTGACTAGTTTGTACTCAAATAAGTGACCAGGAGCACATATCTGTAAGGTATGAGAGTGAGGATTTCATCTTTGATAGGAAAAGCTGAAGGGGAACTGGCTAGACAAAGTAAGGTAATGCTTGATTCAGATAACTGCTGAGATCAGAAACTTTTGAAATTCCAGAAATATTTTAAAAAATATCTGTAGGCTATGCCTGGGTGTAGGTCCTTGGTGAAAACATATTTTGGATCATAAATCACTCACTATTCCCCAATATTTGTATCTCTTCTTATTTATGATACAAAGATTGCAAATCATTGAGTGGAAATGCTGATGTCCCTCTATTGTCTTGATGAGATATGTGCACATTCATTATTTGTTGAGGTTTATCTTGTTATTGGTTTGGGGCATGATGTCAAATAGATCTTCAAACTTGTGCAAAAGTGCAATGATAATGCCTATGTGTATCTCCAGAGTGCTACTAGGATAAAATAGTGTTATCTTTAGGTTAATGAGTGCTATAGTCTACTTTCATTAAGACACTTAAGTCTGAAAATGAGAGAGAGGTTTGTTTTACACTGATGCTTGCTTGGGCAGAATTTAATCCTATTATATCAACAGATCATGCATTCTGTTTTATTATTTTGATGCTAATGTACTGTATTGGGTTTGCTTGGCACGGTTTTGGTAGCGGTGGGGCTTCTGTGGGAAGCTGCGAGAAGCTTCCCCCATGTCCGATAGAGCCAATACCAGCTGGCTCCAAGACAAACCCGCCACTGGCCAAGGCTGAGCCCATCAGCAATGGTGGTAGCGCCTCTGTGATAACATATTTAAGAAGGGGGAAAAAGAATTGCACAATTGCAGCGAGACAGAGGATTGTGAACATGTGAGAGAAACAACTCTGCAGACACCAAGGTCAGTGAAGAAGGAGGGGGAGGAGGTGCTCCAGGTGCCAGAGCAGAGATTCCCCTGCAGCCCGTGGTGAAGATCATGGTGAGGCAGCTTGTCCTCCTGCAGCCCAAGGAGGTTAATGGTGGAGCAGATATCCACCTGCACATGTGAACCTGCATCACCCATGCCAGAGCAGGTGGATGCCTGAAGGAGGCTGCAACCCCATGGGAAGCCCACACTGGAGCAGGCTCCTGGCAGGACCTGTGGACCCATGAAAGAGGAGCCCACGCTGGAGCAGGCTTGCTGGCAGGACTTGTGGCCCCGTGGGAGACCCACACTGGAGCAGTCTGTTCCTGAAGCACTGCACCCCCTGAGAAGGACTCACGCTGGAGAACTTCATGGAGGACTGTCTTCCATGGCAGGGACCCCACACTGGAGCAGGGGAAGAGTGTGAGGAGTCCTCCCCCTGAGGAGGAAGGAGCGGCAGAGACAATGTGTGATGAACTGACCGCAACCCCCATTCCCCGTTCCACCTGTGCCACCTGGGGGGGAGGAAGTATAGAAAATTAGGAGTAAAATTAAGCCCAGGAAGAAGGGAGGGGTGGGGGGAAGGTGCTTTTAAGATTTGGTTTTATTTCTCATTGTCCTACTCTGATTTGATTGGTAATAAATTAAACTAATTTCCCCAAGTCGAGTCTGTTTTGTTTGTGATGGTAATTGGTGAGTGATCTCTCCCTGTCCTTATCTCAACCTGTGAGCCTTTCATTATATTTTCTCTCTCCTGTCCAGTTGAGGAGGGGAGTGATGGAGTGGCTTTGGTGGGCACCTGTCATCCAGCCAAGGTCAGCCCACCACCCATACCAAAGACCAAAGGTCAAAAGATTCAGTCTTCATCAATAAGTCAGTAGCAGGTTTTCTGGATGGTTCCATATTTTACAGTGTTATCTAAAGCACTACTCTCACGTGACAGTGATAAAACCTCACCTGGCCCTTTAGTTTGTCATGTTGATGTACAGGCATAGAAGCTTGAGCAGTTCCAGTGTCATCTCAACCGCAGCTCATCCAGTCATCCCTTCCAGTAACCATGGGCTTTGAACTTCAGGCCTGACGTCCTATTTTCTCCATTAAAAGTGCCCTCTTATTATGATAGATGGAGAAATCTCAGTCACTAGTGGCAAAGGTACTTTTCTTAGATGGTTGCATCTTGCTGCTAAGTCGCTGTTTCAAAAATAATGAGTTAAATAGGCTCATAAATGAGGTCTACGAACAAATTGGACATGTCAAGACTCTGCCCTTCTTTACCAGAGTGCTGTGCAGGATTTGGTGTCTTTTTCAGTAGTCCAGCTTTGTGGTTATTAAAACTGATAACTTTCTCCCTTTGTCTTGAAAGCTCCCTGAAAAATTAAATAAAATTGTGTACTATGCCTAAAAGAAAGAGTAAGGCAATATACTCCCAAATCCCAGAATAATGCTCTAGCTTTCACATTTTGCTGTGTTCTTTGTGGCCATGTTCTTCCTTTGTTCGTACTGGAGGTGTTTATTGTGTTTGGGGAGAAAAAAATAGAATCTGTTGGTAAAGGCATCATGATTTATGTCAGTGGGTAGCATTTGGGCAAGCATGAGTCTTTATTTTTAAGTTAGCTTCGAACCAAATGTTGCCTGCTGCAGATTTAAAAATGGTAAAATGATAGCTTTCCTTCAGTGTATCTGCTGATCATGGCTGGTAATGTCAGGAGTGACTTGTATTTGCTTCTCTGCTGTTTAGCTTTCTTTGAAAATATAGTTAGACTGTGGTTTTTAAGCTGGAGCTCCATATATTTGCTAGTTTTTCAGTGAAGGTTAGTGGTAGGGTGGGCAGAAGTGTGGTCAGCAAAATGAAGAGACAATCTGCTTTCAAAAGGTAGTGCAGACTGGAAAGCTAAGAATACCAGCACAAGAGCTTGCTTCTATCTTAACCATTCTAGCATGCTATGTGTAAATTGCTATCCCCTAAAGAGTTAAAAGTGTTTGTTTCACAGGAAATTGGAAGAAATTTATGTGCGCAAGTGAAACTGAAAGGTCGAATGTGTGACTCATATCTATTGACAGATGGAATGAGCATAACATAAGAAGACAGTGACTAGAAAACAAGCAGGTTGTGTGAAAGTATTTTTAGAGACTAATTTCTACCCAGCTGTGTCTTCTATGAATGGAAGAAGTTTGTCAAAGTTACCTAGAAGTTGCCTAATAGCTACCTAGTGAAAATTAATTACATTGATATGGTTTAAATGGATACTTCATCCCAAGGGATGAAAACAGAGTTAACTTTTTTTAAGAGCTCTACCTTAGATTTAAAAAAATGTAGGAAAACAAGAATTAAGGGAACATCTAAGTTCCTCTTAGTGCTCCTAAACTTTTACATACCCACTTACTTTACCTCAGTTCCCCTGTTGACTCCCACTTCTGTGCTCTCTTCCCCTCTCAACCTATCTCTTCTTCAGCTTAAAATATCAGAACATACCCAACTTGCTTGTTATATAATAATGACTCATACTTTCATTGGCTTAAACTTTACCCAATCTTTCTTTCGTGTCTTCTTATGTTCTTTAAATTGAGAATTAGCCTCTTCAGTTTTGGGTACTACACTGTGGGTTTTTTAGTAAGTTCCACTGATGAAACTTGGAAAAAATGATGCTGAAACTAAGTATATAAAATTTATTTAGGAAAACGAGGATAAAGAGTTAGCAATGTTTTATATGACACACTCATTTTGCTGGACAAGCAAAGTGTAATGTATAGAAACCCATAAAGCTATATAGTATTCGATAACCGTAAAGTCTTCAGCAAAATTTGGCCCAAAATATAGATATAAGCTACAAAGTAAAGTACATGTGAGTGCTTAGTTGCCTGTTGCCTGGAAGAGCAACTTGGGCATAAATTGCAATATAACTTATATATTATTTGCCTTGTGTATTTTGTAGACCATGGGGTTACATTCTGAGGCAATAAACTCAAAACTTAACAATTGCAATTTCTTCTATTGTTGCCCTGATATACTCTTGTGGCCAGATGATCACAATCAAATATACGATATATATCTGAAAAACTACATATTCCATTAATGAGTGAAAACTTTACGGCATAAGGTAATGTGCTACTTTCTGGGCCTCTGCTCCCATCAGGTGAAAGGATGGGGGGCAAAACTCATATTTCCATAAACTTGGTGGAACCCTGGGGGTAGGGTAGAGGCTTTTTGCCCAGCTTGTGGAACTCTCTTTCCCTCACCCCAAGCTATTGGGCTTATTTTCATTTATTTATTTTTTTTTTATCTAAAGGCATCTCCACTTCATAGGCTATTAAATGCTTTCCCTCATACCCTGACTATGAGCTGGGCTCCAGCTCCCAGACCTCCTGCTCCATAGCCATGTGGAAGAGTGCAAATACCATGCACTGCAAGCTGATTAATTTTGTTAAAGAACAGGAAACAGAAAAGAGGAGAGAGAACCATTAATTTACCCCAAACTAGGGTATTTCAGCAATGTCAAAATCTGGATTTCTTTTTTAGTTATGTTGTCTATCTCTATAGCCATAAGCTACTGCTAGTGTATTCTGTGTTGTTTACAAGGTTCTCATGTGAGCTAGCAGGACAAGTGTAGCCTATTGGAATGAGGAAAATATCTGATGTTCTCTTTTACAAGAAATGAAATCTGCAGTAAGTTAAATCTACAAATTCACTGGCATGCTAAATCACTGAGTAACAGTGTAAGTAGGGGTATGGATAAAACCTTCTGTTAGTATGGCATGTTGCTGCAATTAATATTTTCACCGCACAATTCTGGTATAAGACAGGATCTATAAAGGCGAAGAGCATAACTTGTTCATTAGGGTGGGCAGCAGGGAGCAACAGTAAAAAAGTGAGTATTGCAAGAGCAGGATATCTATTTTGAAGTAAGCATATGCATATAGTGTGTTCCATTGTCTACAATCCCTTCTCATCCAGCACATATGCTATCAGTCTACTCCTCTTCCTGGAGCTAATCCAAATACTAGCAGCATCATTTCCTGCTTAGAATGGAAAACTCAAGGGGCGAGAGAAAAAAAAGTCTTTTGCAAATAATCCTATAACATTCATACAGAAATTATCTATTAGTGAAAATCTTTAATATGAAAAGTATTGAATGATAAAAATTAAATTATGGAACTCACGGGGCAAATTTTATAATTCTGACTCTGGTGGAAGTATATGAATGAAAATGTCTCTTTTCAAGTACTTCTCATCATTGTCTCTATTTGTTTTAAATTATTATTCTCCCAGCACTAAAAAAAAAAAAAAAAAAATTCTACCTCTTCACTTGCATTCTTAAAAAATAGTGTTTTCTCAGCTTTCCTTGAAAAATCTGTAGGAGAATACTGTTTCATATTACAAATATAAACTGAGACCTAAAATTCCATGTACAATTAGAACTTCCTTTAAATAAAAGCAGAAGCTGGCAGGTTACTATAAATGTAAAGATTACAGTAGCGAGTGCCTAAGATCTTTTTTAAGATGAAGGGAATGTTCCAACTGCTGCCAGCAAATGGTAGAATACATACCCTAACCTCATACCTCAAGAATGGATGAGTGGTCCAATATTTGATGTAAATCAGTGCTATTCCTCTGCTGTAGGGAGATTTATGCTGATTTGTGCCATTGATGGGAGGCAGATTATTAGTGCTAGCATACTTCCTTTCCCTCCACAGTTGTGTAATCATTAATGGTGCATACAGAAAAGAGCCCCTGCCTGTAGTATTCTTTTCTGTGATCCACCAAGGCTCTCACGGTTCTTTCCATTTTGAAATCTTGTCTGCATGAAGTATTGTGAAATTTAAAATCCTCCATTTGTTTTAATTTCATTGAGCAGTAAGTGACTCTGCAAAACACTTGAAGTAGGTTTTGGCATTGTGGCAAAATGGCAGTGTCCCACAGTCAATGTGGTCATTAATAAGTAGTTTCTACACATCACTAAGAACATACAAGGTATTTCTTAAATGAACAAGAAGAAAATACAATTATGACTTTACAGATCTCTAAGTTTAGGAGAACCTATGGCTGGGAGAATATCTTGGCTATTTCATCACCACTAAATTCACTCCAAGCCTATTTCTTGTTTGCTTTAGATTCTCACTCTCTTCACTTTTGCAAAATTTGGAAAACTGTTCTTGATCCTACTATCTATACCTCTAATGTCATTAAAATCTGTGTCAGAGGACATCCTGACATAAACTAAAACCACCGCTAATAAGGTGATTAAAACTGAACTGCATCACTGTATAACAGCACAGGATCTAATCTGCAGCATTTATGTTCTGATTCTGCTTTTAGTGAAGCCAGCAGCCATGTTTACTGGATGCTTTGGTATTGTGTCTTATTTTGAAAACCAAAGCTTCTGTGGATATGATTGTGCAATGCATGCATGTACCTCTGAGCTGAAAAGCAGATAAATATGTTATTCGGAGCAGAATAAAATTAATCAGTGAAAAGCATTATATAGCACCAAATCTAATGAAAGACCCAACTTTGGTTCATGCCCGTGTTGTGATATGATCATTGAAATGGAAAAGGAAGAAGCTGGGGTGAACAAAGTTAACCTTCATCTGAACAGAATTAAATATAATAACCAGAAATAAGTAGACACAGGTTCATAGAGCTATATGCACCGTTGCTGACAAAGTTAGCTGTCTTGCAGTAGTCAATTCTCAGATCTTGTAGAATTCCTCTTTCCCCTTTTCACCTTCTTCTCCCCAGTCTGATGCATTAAATTGTTAAGGAAGAATTTTTACTCTTCTAGCCAAAAGTCAGATAGTAGTCTTGCATACATATCAGGAAATGTACACAGCATTGCAAGTTTTTGGAAACAACAGTAGAAATACTGTAATTAAATTTTAATAGGTGCTCTCACTTTGTACAATGACTTGTCTTCACTATTCCATTATAGGTATTGAAAACTTCACAATCAGAGTAATATTACACAGGTAACATGAGCTCCCACACATTCCTTTGGGAATTTTTAGACTGCTGCAGCTCTTATGAATGCAAAAAAAAAAAAAAAAAGAAAAAGGTTTTCTTGAAAGGCTGTGCAGAGAAATTGGTGGAAATTGTATCCCGTCAATGGGGTAGCCAGGCATGCTTGTGAACGTTGGCACATAGCTATACATAAAGGTACCCTGCTACTTAGATAAAGGTCACTGGTGCATAGGTCATATGCCTGCAAGTGAAATTGTGTTGGTTCCCTTTTCCCCTTGCTTATCAAAGAAGATGGTACAATGCGTGGATGGATGTCATTACACTGAAGATTTTTCTGTGTCTAATTAGTTTATTTATGCTTTTCTGAGGGCTTACCAGCTGTTAATGTAGGAGTAGCACTGCATGTTAATAGTATTTCTCTTTTAACTTGTGTTGCTGCCTTCAGTGAGTATAATCTGAATGTTTGCTTAGCTGTACATACAACAGTATATTTGGAGATTGTGTTTGGCAGCAGGGTGGGGGAGAGAAGAGCCTTCAGGTACCTACACACTCAATGCTAAACTGTGATGAATTTGAATTTACATAGCATTGAGGAAGACTGTAGTCCTCTCACAAGTTTCTTCAGGAACACCTGTTGTTACTCTAATGCATGTGTTAGAACAGTAGCTGCTAGCCCTCCATGCTTTGTGGGTCCACTGAATTAAAAAAATAAAATAAAAAATCTGTTTATCAGGAAAAACCTCCCCAGATGTGTTGGCTTAATAAGTCAATTTAGAGTTCGATCCTGGTTTTATTTGTTAGGCTGGAATTTACACTCCATATATCACAGGACAAAACTCAGCACATTCAGAGAATGTTTTGAATAAGTATCAGGAGGTGAGGAACCAAAAGGGGGAGCAGTGAGGAAGGCAGGCATCTCACTGCTCTCTGTAGAGTGACCTCCATCTACAGTGATGGGGCTGTTAACAGAGATATTTCCATTCCTTGTCCATGGCCTTTTATTTTACAGCAATAATTTTGCTCTCCTGCCTGCAGCAGAAATGATGATTTGGAGGCCAAGTGGAAGAACTGTAAGGGCCTTACTTAGGAATACTGCAATAAGAGTTGAGAGTAGCAGGCTTCCTCAAGAGAGTGATTCAAAATGTTAGTTTTTCCACTGGAAATACTTTTGTAGTTACGTTTTCATTCTCCCAGTTCTTCCAGGCCTTTTTTGTTGTTTTTATGGAGTTTGTTTCACCCTTAAGGGCTGGGGGGGAGGGTGGGAGTAGGGTGATGGGGAGAGGACATATAAACATTCAGAAGGAAAGCTTTTAGTGCTTATAGTGTCATTGAGTATACGCTTTGAATATGTTGATCTCTTCAACTTAATAGCAGCTACCACTGGCATATGACTAGCATGCACTTCGTATATTTGGAAAAAATGGCAAAACTATTGCTAGTATCAAGGGGAGCTGAATTTATTCCAAAGCTGTGCTACTGTAATTGACGATACCTTGATAGGTAAATGGTGTGCTGGGTTGACCTTGGCTAGCCACCAGGTGGCCACCAAGCCGCTCTATCTCTTCCCCCTCCTCAGCAGGACCCAGGGGGAGAAAATATGATGAAAGGCTCATGGGTTGGGATAAGGACAGGGAGATCACTCGGCAATTACCATCACAGACAAAATAGACTTGACTTGGGGAAATTAACTTATTACCAATCAAATCAGGGTAGGATAATGAGAATTAAAACCAAATCCAGAAACACCTTCTCCCTCCCCCCGCCTTTCTGGGCTTAATTTTACTCCCGATTTTCTCTACCTCCTCTCCCCAGGTGGCACAGGGGGATGGGGACTGGCAGTTGTGGTCAGTTCATCACATGTGGTCTCTTCTGCTCCTTCCTCCTCATGCTCTTCCCTTGCTCCAGTGTGGGGTCCCTCCTATGGGAGACTCCCCTCCATGAACCTCTACAACGTAAGTCCTTCCCACAGCCTGCAGTTCTTCATGAACTGCTTCAGCATGGGTCTCTTCCATGTGGTGCAATCCTTCAGGAATGGAATGCTCCAGTGTGGGTCCCCCACGGGATCACAAGTCCTGCCAGAAGACTTGCTCCAGTGTGGGCTCCTCTTTCATGGGTCCACAGGTCCTGCCAGGAGCCTGCTCCAGTGCAGGCTTGCCACAGGGTCACAGCCTCTTTTGGGCGCATCCACCTGCTACAGTGTGGGGTCCTCCACGGGCTGCAGGTGGATATCTGCTCCACCGTTAACCTCCATGGGCTGCAGGGAGACAGCCTGCCTCAACATGGGCAGCAAGGGAATCTCTGCTCTGGCACCTGGAGCACCTCCTCCCCCTCCTTCTTCACTGACCTTGGTGTCTGCAGAGTTGTTTCTCTCACATATTCTTAATCCTCTCTCCCAGCTGCTGTTGCACAGCAGTTTTTCCCCCTCCTTAAATATGTTTTCGCAGAGGCACTACTGCTATTGCTGATGGACTCAGCCTTGGCCAGCGGTGGGTCTGTCTTGGAGCCAGCTGGAACTGGCTGTGTCAGACATGGGGGAAGCTTCTGGCATTTTCTCACAGAAGCCGCCCCTGTAGCCCCTCTAGCCTACCAAAACCTCAGCATGCAAACCCAATACAATGTTCATCTTAATTATCCAAGTATTTCCAAATACCCAACAGAAGGGGAAAAAACGAATAGGCCATAGTACTGTGAATGCAATGTTCAGAACCAGTAATAATTGCTGTCATCATGTACACAAAAATACTTATCCTGAAACATCCTAGTAGTAGTTACTTTATGCTTCAACACCTTTTAGACAGAAAAAGATGTGTGAAGAAGCTTAAAGGGTTTCCTTCTTCTCACAGTTGAGAACATGTCTGTGAGAAGCAGGAAACAATAGCAGAAAATGACTGAATATAAACATTGTTGTGCTTCCTGATCCTACTGAAAGGTTCAGGTCTAGCTGATAGTAGGCTGGTCACGTTACTATATGACCTGACCACAGAAATATGTAACTACTAGTCTGCTAGCTCGTAACTGTGCAGTGCTCTGCATTGTACCACTCTCAATTGGTGCTTCTGATAGCTCATGAATTAGTAGCTGAATAAAAATAAAGGGAGTTATATCACATACTCATAAAAGAGAGAGAGGGTTCAAATGGTTTTTCTGTGGATGGAAATGGCAGAGTCAGGAATTTTATCTTAAGATTTTCGTAATTGGTGTATTCTGCTGGGCCATTCTCAGCTAAAGATGCATTGAATTTATAATCAGCCAGAAAAAAAACTTAACATGCTTTCTGTGCAGATAAGTAATAATTCAGAAATCAGAAGAATGAGGTTGATAGAGTCTAGCAGCTTGTAAACGGAGGGGCAAACCGTTTCTCCTGTACTTTTGCACACCTGCTATTTCAGACCTGCTCCCTTCCTTGCACCTCCTGCTTTGGGAACACACTTTTCCCACCTTCCCTCAGAGGCCAAGCATCTCTGCTCTACAGCGCTCTAGAGTAGTGTTAGCCTGAAAGATGAACCATTCCTGACTGTAACCAGAGATGGGAAGGAAACAAACAATTTTCCTGTTAACAGCAATTCTTGGTGTGTTCTTTCATATCAGTCCTTGCATCAGTTTCCCATCTTTGCTGAGTTGACACCTGCAGGTTTAACTTCAGCACACAGTACAAGACATCTCATGTACAATTCATAGCTGACCTACCAGACCTTCTTAAGTTTAGTAGTTGCAGTGTCCACAGCTCCTCTGAAAAAGCTCTCAGACTTCATCTATTGAGCTGCAGCACCTTATTTCAGTGACTCTGCCTTGAAAAACAATTGTCATGAGGCAACTTCAGGCTTTTAATGGGTGGTAGCAAGAAATAGCAATGGCTTTTGAGAATGGTATGGAGAAAGACTGAAAAGAAAACTTGTGGAGTCCATATTACTGGGTTCTATGCTATGAAGAAATGTGAAATTCAGGCACATGCAATATTCATTGAACACAGCTGAAATAATAACTCAGAGGTTATTAATCTGTGAACTGGAGCCTTCCTTTGCTTTTAATAAAAGACACTGAAAGAAATTAATTCTGTCTAAAATCACTGTGTGTGCTATGTGAACGAAAGCAGGCATCAGTGGTTTCTTATAACATCAAAAGTCCCTTGGTTACGGCAATAAGCCTGCTGCTTGCTTATTAAGTCTGTATGTCTGCTATTGTTTTTTCCTTACTATTTATTTTAAGTGAACGTATTCATTTAACTGAAAATGCCAAGTGACTAATGTGTAACTACATGGAGAAATATAAAAATTGATCATTCTGTTAGAGGAATGATTTATTCTTTGTGCATAAATTCTAGTGTTCAAATGCAACTAAGAAATAAACATAACTTATTGCTGATAATTATGAGTGTTTCAGAGATCCAGAAGTCAGAAAATCAGCTGTCTTCTAGGTATTAAGGAAAAACAAAAAATATAAGGGTGCATTTATTGATAGACCATACACAGAGTCTGAAACTAGGTGGTTTGGAAAAGTACTACATTGTTTATAGTAATAAGGGCAAAGAAACACCAGAGGAAACATCCCTGTGGCTTAATCAATGATCAGCACATGAACATAAGTCAAAGATTGTTTAGAATTGTTCCAAATGAGGAATAACTGACGTCAAGAGCTTGCTTGACTTCTTACCAGCTTCTGGTTGCCTGCAGTGACAAAAGTACTAATAGGACACTTACAAACAGTCTTTCACAAACTGGTTTAGTTGTTTTTATTATTTGCATTTCACTTAATCTATTTACAGGACAGCCGCAGATACCCTTAGAGGGCAGAACTGTGATACGCTGGTCAACCTATATATTGTTAGCTTCGACAGATAATAAAGCCAGGAACAAGTAATCCTGTATTGCTAACATGGAATTGCACTTACACACTGCAAGCCACAAATGGTGTTTGGTCAGTAACTGTTTTTTGTGTTAGTAGAATGACACAGGTACAGGGCCAAATTCATTGTGCCCCCACAGCCAAAAATATTCTGCAAAATTCCTTCTGCGTCTCAGTCTTTCAGGGGAGGAAATGTTGAGGTAGGGTGGAAAAGGGATTCTCAGAGCAAAGATGCATCATAAATTCGCATAGGTGCTGTGTAGGTGCTGTAAGGTGCTCCAAATCTTATCTGCCTGGTGACTGCTCTAAATCACAGTGGGTAAGAATATTCCTGAGAATTGCAGAGCCAGTATTAATTTCTGAATGTGGTGGTGTACTCTTCCCTTCCGTGGACACATTAATTTGAAAGAGTTCATATCATGAAATTTTCCTGGCTACTTCTAATCATGTGACTAAACATCCCTGACATTTCAAGAGTGTCCTTTCACTTTTTTTCAGAGATCCTAAAAGCAAGTCTGAAGTCCATCTTCTAGAAACTTTATGCACAATAGGGAAAGATTTTGTCTTGAGGGAAAAATAAATGTGATATATCTGTGACTGTTTAAAAGTATTGTTTATGCAAGACTTAGGTAGTTTTCCATTGAGTCTATTAAACAGAAATGGAATGCATTTAGAGAAACTAATCTGAGAAAAGGAGGAGTGGATTGTATCACCCGTGAAAAGGCTGGAAGTGTAATCAGTTTTGTTCCAACAGCTGGTCTGTTTTTATGACTGATTTTTCCTGTTAGCAGTGTGGAAGCTCAGGGCAGAGCAGGGAGCCCACAGCTCTGCACAGATAAAAAGCTGGGCTGTAAGGGCAAAACAAATATTTCCTCATACTGCATGAACAGATTTTTTCCATACTGCCTGTTATTAGAAGAGGAGACCAAAAAGAGAGTCTTCTGCCTGTGCCAGAAGCTAGTTGTATGTGACCTTGGACGTTACCTAATCCTGCTGTCCTTCAGTTTTCCACTCTTCTGCAATTTCTTTCATTTTCAGCCTGCATACTTCCTTTTTGTTTCAGATAAAGCAGGATTCCAATGGACAACAGCCTTGTTCACTGTGCAGACATAATACATAACCTGAAAGCTGCCTATTGTTTGCCAGGAACATGGTAGAGTCATCTGAAAAACAGCTTAAGATCATGCTTAGGTGGTTTTTTTTCTTCTTTTAGTGCAGTCACCTGTTACTTCAGTTGGATTAAAAATTGTTTGAAAGATGTTAAACATAAATAAATAGGGCTGCCTGGACTATTTTCTTCCAAAAATATTGAACATATGGAAGAATAATTTGCTCCAAAACCATGTTCTGGATGGTTCGAGTAAACTTTCTCTGTCTCTGTGTCACTGATTTGAAGTGGAGCACTATTGGGAATAATCAGCTAGCATTTGGGCCTGCAGGGGTATTAAATGAGTAAACACCCGAATAAAAACCTGCACACAAGACCTGTAGTTTACTTAATTTTGCTTTCTTTATGTCAGCCTTTATCATTGCGTAGAGCAAGAACCATAGCTGAGAGCAGACTAACTACAGCTACAAATCCTGACAGCTAGAAACTTTCAGCAAATTATCAAAAGAATGT
Organism: Fregata magnificens; assembly: GCA_013389945.1. Classification (NCBI taxonomy): domain Eukaryota; kingdom Metazoa; phylum Chordata; class Aves; order Suliformes; family Fregatidae; genus Fregata; species Fregata magnificens. Next base: position 21,908 of record WAAD01019633.1, read on the forward strand.
GCTGTCTTCCGGTGTGGATGTTCTGGTAGGTCTACCACACACATCCTTCTGGTTTTGTCGGAATTGAGCTGAATGTGTTACTTAGTTTCTCAAATGTTTTAATATCTCCCAAATGAGTTTTCCATCTGTCCTTCTGTTCTTCATTCTTTCCATCATATTAACTCTGTTAGAGATAGAGAAGTGTCTAACTTCCCTAGCTTGTGACCTGGGATTATAATGGGCCTGGCAAGATCTTTAGTATATTTTTAATGGTTTGGGAGTTTGGGGGGTTTGGGTTTGGGTGTTTTGCTTGTGGATTTTTTTGGGTTTGTGGGGGGGGCTTTTTTGGTTGGGGTTTTTTTTGGGGGGTTTGTTTTTTTTTTTTGACAGGCATGTTGATAGGATACATGTCTTTAATAGGTAAAATTGCAGTGGCTGGCATCCCCTCTTAGACGTACCTGAGCATTGCTAAAATTCAACTGTATCCTATTCTGTGCACAGATGATTTATGGGATTTCCAAAAAACAAGACAACTGTACACACTCAAGTGAGATAGAGATGGCTTCCTTATTTTACCATGTGATAGTCAAGAGTTCAAAATGATCAGTAATCCCTTGGCAGCAGTGGCATTCACAGGTGTTTGCTCCCGCTAAGGACTGAGGCTTCCGTGCCTTTCAGTCACTACAGTTTGTTTTAATGTTTAATAGAAACCACAGTACAGAGAGGAAGACTGAACAGAGTTCTGTGAATATTCTTTCTCCATGGAACAAACCAGAATTCTTTCTTATTTATCTGTATGGGGGGAATATGTGAATGGCTCTCTTTTTTCCACGAGAAGGCCATGTGGTTATAAAATGGCCCTGAAACTTTATTTCTAGAGAAATGTTGGCATCTGGAGTCTCTCTGTGAAGGGAGACTGTGGAGAAAGCTAGTGAAAATTAGTCCTCACACTTTTCAGCAGAGATTAGATAGGATTGCAATCACCCTGACAGCTATGTCTGTTGCCTTCTCTGGGCAAGGCAGAGCTGAATGGTCTAAGAGATTTGATTTGTTTGTTTACACGTCCATTGCAATAGAAAAAATGTTTCCAATGTTTTTTCTTTACACTTACCTGATAAGATCACAAGATCCATATTTTTGTGACAATATAAACATTTACAAACCCCCTATATTTAATACAAAACACGGTGGGTAAAGGAGTGCATGGGACAGTTGGAGAGGTCTGTATGTATCTATTAAGCTGTAGGATGACGGTATCAGGACTTGGCCCATAATTGCAGATGAACCAGAAAGTGTTGTTAGCACTGGAACTACAAAAATATCACTGGAGAGCTGCGATACTGTGTGGTTGGGAATCCATATGTAGGCTGTTTTACTCATTGGTCAAAATTTTGCATATATTTTGAATAACTAATTTAAAGTATGAAACAGTCTAGCTGCATTGTCTATGTGTTGCTAACTTGCCAATAGTGAAAACTGTAAGCCTGGCTTTTGTTGACCATTACACCCTTCCTTCTTATTGGTTTAATGATAATGCTATGTGACTTCTCTGTCTGGAGAGATCACGTCTGCCTTTCCTTCTTCAAGGAGGAAATCTTAAAGGCACAGGAGCAGGCTGTCCCCATGTGCCGAAAGACAAGCTGGTGGGGAAGAAGACCAGCCTGGCTGAATAGAGAGCTTTGGCTGGAACTCAGGGAGAAAAAGAGAGTTTATGACCTTTGGAAGAAGGGGCAGGCAACTCAGGAGGACTGCAAGGATGTCGTGAGGTTATGCAGGGAGAAAATTAGAAGGGCCAAAGCCCAACTAAAACTTAATCTGGCTACTGCTGTAAAGACAATAAAAAATGTTTCTATAAATACATTAGCAACAAAAGGAGGGCTAAGGAGACTCTCCATCCTTTACTGTATATGGAGGGAAACATAGTGACGAAGGATGAGGAAAAGGCTAGGGTACTTAATGCCTTCTCTGCCTCAGTCTTTAATAGTAAGACCAGTTGTTCTCTGGGTACTCAGCCCCCTGAGCTGGAAGACAGGGAAGGGGAGCAGAATGAAGCCCCCATAATCCAAGGTGAAATCGTTAGTGACCTGCTAGACCACTTAGACACACACAAGTCTATGGGGCCAGATCGGATCCACCCAAGGGTACTGAGGGAGCTGGTGGAAGAGCTCACCAAGCCACTTTCAATCATTTATTAGCAGTCCTGGCTAACCGGGGAGGTCCCAGTTGACTGGAGGTTAGAAATGTGATGCCCATCTACAAGAAGGGCCGGAAGGAGGATCCGGGGAACTACAGGCCTGTCAGTCTGACGTCGTTGTCAGGGAAGGTTATGGAGCAGATCATCTTGAGTGCCATCATACGGCACATACAGGACAACCAGGTGATCAGGCCCAGTCAGCATGGGTTTATGAAAGGCAGGTCCTGCTTGACTAACCTGATCTCCTTCTATGACAAGGTGACCTGCTTAGGGGATGAGGGAAAGGCTGTGGATGTTGTCTACCTAGACTTTAGTAAAGCTTTTGACACCATTTCCCACAGCATTCTCCAGGAAAAATTGGCTGCTCATGGCTTGGACGGGCGTACACTTCGCTGGCTGGATGGCCGGGCCCAAGGAATGGTGGTGAATGGAGTTAAATTGAGTTGGTGGCCGGTCACAAGTGGTGTTCCCCAGGGCTCGGCATTGGGGCCAGTTCTGTTTAATATCTTTATAAACGATCTGGATGAGGGGATTGAGTGCACTCTCAGCAAGTTTGCAGACGACACTGAGTTGCGCGTGTGTGGTGAACTGCTTGAGGGCAGAAAGGCTCTGCAGAGGGATCTGGACAGGCTGGATTGATGGCCTGACGCCAATTGTATGAGGTTCAAGAAGGCCAAGTGCCGGGTCCTGCACTTGGATCACAACAACTCCATGCAATGCTACAGGCTTGGGGAAGAGTGACTGGAAAGCTGCCTGGTGGGAAAGGACCTGGGGGTGCTGGTTGATAGCCGGCTGAATATGAGCCAGCAGTGTGCCCAGGTGGCCAAGAAGGCCAATAGCATCCTGGCTTGTATCAGGAAAGTGTGGCCAGCAGGACCGGGGAAGTGATTGTGCCCCTGTACTCGGCACTGGTAAGGTCGCATCTTGAATACTGTGTTCAGGTTTGGGTCACTACAAGAAAGACATTGAGGTGCTGGAGTGTGTCCAAAGAGCAGCAATGAAGCAGGTGAAGGGTCTAGAGCACAAGTCTTATGAGGAGCGGCTGAGGGAACTGGGGTTGTTTAGTCCGTAGAAAAGGAGGCTGGGGGGAGACCTTATCGCTCTCTACAACTACCTGAAAGGAGGTTGTAGCGAGGTGGGTGTCAGTCTCTCCTCCGAAGTAACCAGCGATAGGACGAGAGGAAATGGCCTCAAGTTGCATCAGGGGAGGTTTAGATTGGATATGAGGAAAAATTTCTTCACTGAAAGGGTTGTCAAGCACTGGAACAGCCTGCCCAGGGAAGTGGTGGAGTCACCACCCCTGGAGGTATTTGAAAGAGATGTAGATGTGGTGCTTAGGGACATGGTTTAGTAGTGGACTTGGCAGTGTTAGGTTAACTGTTGGACTTGATGATCTTAAAGGTCCTTTCCAACCTAAATAATTCTATGATTCTGTGAATCACAAGGGCACCCTGAGGTCATACAAATAGAACTTTTCTACATATATTTGAATTAAGTGTCATTATTTTTCCTCCATATAGTTCTTGAATCAGTCAATTGGTTCTTGAAAATTTATTTGCTAGCGTAGGCTTCTTCCTGCAAAAATGCATTTGAATATAAGCTTAACATAAAAACTATTTCAAAGTAATGCCTATATCATATAAAGTTTATCCCTAATGAACTTCTGCTTGATAAGGTAAGTCCTACAGAAATAGATTAAATATTCACGGTACTAAGAACAATACTTGATATTCAAATATTAATTTTGATAGCATACCTTCAGTTTTCTATTTTAAAAATGGGGGATAACGTTAAGGGGCAAAAAGAGGAAAAGTGCAGACTATATTTTCAAAAGCAGGCTTTCATGGGGTTTTTCCCACTGTGATATGAATTGCAAGGCTGTCAAAAATCTCTTCATGTGCTAATTTCTCTTATTGTTTCTAAATTGAGCCATAAGGGGTTTGCTTATGGTTTTAGAGCAAGCTGATGTCAGAGCTGAGAACTGAACTCTTATTCCCTGAGTTTCAGGTCTGTTTCTTCCTTTAAATCTTCATTTAAATGATTTTTGTTATGCGCTTTTGGGCAGAGCAATAGCATATAAGCAAGAATCTTTAGAGTGCTTCGAGAAAACAGGGCTTACAATGGTGCTGTCTCCTGGAAGAGTTCATGTGGTGAAAATGTCTCTGTCCTATTTCATCCTTTGCACAATACCCACCCACTGTATCACTGCAAATACTTCAGCCTGTGTGACAAATGAATTATTAAAAGTGAAATCAGGCCTCACTGATGTCAGAAAAATTCCCTCTGACTTTGGTAGAAGCAACGTGTATCACCCCATGACTTGTAAACACGCAGATGCAGTGCCAGTACTGAAAAGAGAGTGGACCAGGGTGTAAAGATCTGTTTGCTTTATAAAATATGCCTGAAACAGGTTACCATCACTGTGGCTAAAGACATCTGTTTTTAACTTTTTAGCTTTCTTCTAACACGTGAAAATCAAACACTGAATCTTATGATCTCTATATTACTAAAAGTCTTTAACATTCCAAAATAAAAAGGAGAAGTTACATAGGCATAGTTTATGATTTAGCCAAATAATACACAGACACAGTGAAAAAGGTTTATTAGCAGTCTGTCTCGCACTGTGTATTGCTTGGGTTAGGGGAGTTAACAGCAAAGATGGTGTAATCTTACAAGCTGACTAGGGAAAATTACAGAATCCCTTCTGAATAAACAACATTGGAAATGCATATTTTTTCCCCATATACTCTTTTGTCCTTACTAAAAAGATTTAAGTTAATCAAAACCTTGGAGATTAAATAATTAAACCTGTAGATACCCACAGTTTTTTATTGTTAATTAGTCATAGAGAGGTGCCATTTTCATAGGATGCAGAGTCCCTAAATTTAGCTGTGGAATATTACATTGATCACACACAAAAAAAACATCATTGATTCTCTGGGGAAGGGTTGGACGTCAGTATGTGCGTTTTGGCTCAGACCACCTTTCACCTATTAAAGGGGGTTCCAGTAGATTTTTATCCTTGCTGCACATAGCAACAAAATGTGATTTGCCATCCTTAACCCTTTGAACATTTTCAGCATCTTAGCCGGATGATTCACACTTACTCAGTTACTTTGCTTTCATGCCCTGTATTGTATCTGAAATCTTTATACCAGAAGTGCTGCATTTTTATCCTCTGCTGCTCTGTCAATTTTTTAATGTATGGTATACATGTTTAAATATTTAATATACGCTGAAGCCATTACAGCATGGCTGTAAAAAAAATCTGTAATACTACACCTTCCTGCCATGATACTTATTCCTTTCTTTAAATGACTTGTAGCATTTGTAAATAACTCTAATATTAAACCCTGACATAATGCAAAATACTGTATTTCACCTGTTTAAGTTTACCAAAGACAGTGAATTGAATTAAAACATTGTGCAGAATATTTTTATTGCTGTGTAGATCTTTGCCATTATGCAGTATGATAATTCTCGGATCTTTTTTTTCAGCAATCACTAATTAAGTGTAACAGGCATGCATCCAGACACTCCTGAATTTTAACCTTCATGTTTCTTAATGAGTTGATCAAACATTACACAGAATGTAGAAAAAATAAGGGACTCATTTTAAATACAAATATATAATTTGTGTAATTGTCCAGCTAATAAATTATGTTCAAATATTATGATTGTTCTTGCAAACACTTAGGGATGTGTACATGCAAATGGTGGAAATTATCCATGTGCATACATGCAATTAAATATTCTATACCCATAATTGTCCATAATGATTTTCATGAAATTGCATTTTCAGAATACTTTTTAATATAGACACAAGTCTTGCTTAAAGAAAAGAACAGAAGCTAGTTATATTAAAAACCATTAATGATATATAATAAGATTTGATAGAAGGAAAATTGAGATAAAACAACATCCAATACCACTAACTGTCACCTGACTGTAGCACCAGCCTTTCCTAGGCTCTGAAAGGATGGAAGAGCTTCTTTCCTCCCCATCCTGTCTTTTTGCTGATGGGAAATTCCTGGCAGCTGAAGTGCCTAATATTTGACCTGCTTTAAAATGTATTGCATGATTTTGCAGAGTCAAGGAGCTTCCAATAGTTCAGAGAAGCTTTCAGCAAGGATCTAAACATCCTGCTGCTTAGCTAAAGTGATGTTTTGATGTTCAATACCACTTAATTTTACTTCATTCTTCTCCATCTTAGAAAGCATCTACACTAACTCAGTATTATTTATTGAAAGAAAAATGAAAGTAAAAAATTGTCAGTTGAGAGAAGCATTTATTTTTCCACATATCAGTGGTGTAAGCACAGTGCTGTGTTTCTGATCGGTGAGGGCCAGCCAGAGTTCTGTCTCTGCTTTGTTCTGTACAATATGATTTAGTTGGGTTTAGTTCACAGTTTTATTTTCCAAATCCTTGGCCTCATAAAGACTGGGAAGACCACAGAGACAGATTGCTCAGGCACTGAAGAGAGAGAATGTCTTGTGCTATTTAGCAGCAATCTCTCTGCCTGATATTGTGAGAGAGAGACAAAAAGAAAGAATGAGCATATGCAAGAAATGCTAGTCATGGTGCTTAACATACAGTTGGCAGGCAGTTGAGCTACTTCTACGCTAGCAGGTGGATAAATAGGAACAGACCTGCAAAGTAAAACAGCTGGTGCTGAGGACCTGACATCCCCATTATGCCTGTGTTGGAGTGGTTTTTCTTCAGCCTAGCTCTAGCCTAGTCCCATGGGCTGCTGCCTGCCCCTCTGCAGCTGGAGTGTGCTAAGTGAGCTCCTGCAGTGTATCCTCCCGACAGAATCTAGTTCATGGTCAGTGAGACCACTCCATGCTGTGAACCAATGCACAGTAAAAGGGAATGGTCAGAGACTCACCTCAGAATGATTTTTCTAACCTGTGCTGAAACACTAATAGACCTTCACTCTCACTTTCTGTGTATTGGACACAATACGCGAACCTGAACACTGCAGAAGAAGCTTTGGCTCTTACATGTAGCTATGAAAGTAAAAGACAACAGGAGAATCTCCATGCTGAGATACCGCCCTTTCCTTTTTACGAATTCCCCTCCACATAACGGTCACGGAGGTATTTATCTACTTACCGTAAAATATTTTACAGTGGTGGCTACATATATAGTCTGAAAATTTGACATTAAGATTCTTTTTTTATATGTTGTGGACTGTCTCCTGAATCAATTCAACTTTTCAGATTATACAAAATAGATGTGTTCTTTTAAGTGACAATTTAGTTTAACAGATTAATTAAAAATAATAACATAAAGTTTAAATGGGAACAGCATTTCCTTTTGCAATTGGAGTATCCCAAGAACAAAAATGTCCAGCAAAGACTGTACACTGAGAAGAGGCAGGGTTTGAGAAATTAAAAGATGGATTGGGCAAAAATACAAATACCTCATTTTCACCGCTGCCTCACCTGTAGCAATGAAATGGGTATCTTGGGGGACTGACAAATCTTCCCCTCCTGCTCCTCTGCCCCACCAAAGTCTCCTAATGCATGCCAATGCTTGAGCATTTTCTGTAGGCTTTCCAATTCTCTTCACTGTTCTTTTATGCTTTAAGCAAGGCAAAGGATGTAAGAGCTTTTAGAAATTACAAATGCTGTAGCTAAAAATTGTAACCAGTATGAAGGGTCTCATACTCCTGCTTTTTTCTTCTCTCCCTGTGAATATTATATGCTTCTTTACATAATGGCACAGTTTAATAGTAAGAGTCATAAAGGGTACCCCTATCCAGCCTATCATTGTCTGATCAGAATATTTTCCTGGGAGTTTGGACCTGTGAATTTGAACTCCCTTAAATTAAGGAAGGGGATAAACTGATCAGTAAGAAAAATATGAGTCAAGTCTTAGATGCAAAGCTCTTCCCTCGATTATCAGTAGTATTTTTATGTGAACTAGAAAGCAGCTGTTAGAAGTAAAATGGAGTGAAAAGCAGAAGGGCAGACTAAACATTTACTTCATAGAGTTGTTTTTATCTGGAGGATGGGTATGCATCCATTACATGTGGCTGCAAAGGCTAAACTGTCCTTTTTAAAGCAGTCCATCTGCAGTGTGTTAAAAACAGTAATGTCCTGTACATGCTTAAATTTTTGGCAGCGAAGGAACACCTTAACTTCTTTTACAGTAAATATGTAGACATATTACATCATGACATGTAGAGCAGATGTTTCTAAAAATGCAAAGAAATTCCAGTAGTAGCTTTAGTAGATGTAGTAGCTTTAGTCTTTCAAAACAGAACTAGTTAGGCAATGCAGTCATGGTCGAAGTATGAATATTTGAAGAGTCTGTGTACAAAGTCAATACCTTGTATCAATGGGTATGGCCATGACATCTACAAATAAAAGGAGACCATATTTCAAATTCCCCTATAGAAACAATAAAGCATTCCTTTTAAAAGTTTTCAAAGTAAAGGGACCATTCTTGTATTCAGAGTTCCAGCATAACAGGCTTGACTCATCAACAGATGACACATCAAGCACAGGGAATTTGAAAAAGCACTGCTTAACCTCACTGAAAAAAAAAAATCATACTTTTGAGAACAGGAAAGAAGGAAAATTGCTTTCTGATCCTTGACTCCACTGTGTTCAAAAAGGGTAATGAATGTTCTGATAAAACATACTTCATTGGGCAAATAAATCTGGTTCAAACTGACAATGTTATGTAAAGGGATGTCCAAGTCTGTTTAAAAATAATTTTGAAGCAGAACAAAAACATACAAACCAAAAGTCCAGCAGGAATCAAGAAATTAATTTTGCCTGTGCATTAATTTTTTTTTGTTTGTTTCTCTTGTAAAAACTTTTAGTCTTTATTTTAAAAACATTCTACATAACAAGATGTCTGACACAACTGGCCAACTGCTGTTGTAGCAATTTATTATAAATATGAAAATAAGTGTTTTAATTACAAGAAATGGAGTATAATTGCTTTTTTCCCCCTACAATGTTTTCTATCCATTAATAAGTTTAGATAGATGTTTGGAAACTTTCAGTGGCATCAGAGGCTGCTGAATGCTCTCTCTGTACTAAATCCTGCAGGAGTTAACTAGTCTACTTCCAGTTTAGTTGCCATCAACCTGGGTAAATGGCCTGGAAGTAGATTGCTACAGATATTTTTTATTTCCTTCGCACCAGGTTATTCTAGTGTGTGCTCTTGGCTTTGGAATTAGTTCCTTCAGGAAAAGAAATTTATCACTAAGTCACAGTAGTGTTCTGAGACCTCAGCCAAAATTGAATTAGTGCTTACCTCAGATACTTTGCAATTTGGAGGCTTGATTTTGATACTCTTCCTTATTTTCTATATTTTTATACTGTTGGGTTAGTCTCTGTTAAATCAAGGAGGTTACTAGGAGCAGTTTATTACACAGTTCAAGTAATAAAATTCTGTGTGTCCCTAAGTAATTGAGACTTTTTAATCAGAGTTAATGATAGTTTTTTTCTAGAACTTGTTGCAGTTCCCTGTTTTTATCTAATGTTTTAGTTAACATTGACTTGTTACTTCTCTTGGATGGGTTTTCTTTGTTTCTCTCACTGTCCTGCAGAGACCATGTTCGTTGTTTTTAGTCTGGTGAAACTAATTTCTCGTGATGCAAATAATATACAAGTTTAACCAGAAATAAATTGATGTATAAAACATAGTCATATATAAAACATTCATGGCAATGGTAGAAACATTTTAAAAATAAAGTATCTAGGATGAGAGATTTTCTTTAAACCTCACAGGTCAGTCTTTTCTTAAGTTTGTTTTGCTACATTCAAAAAGTGTCAGATCTGAGCTAAACAGAGTGTATCCGCTAGATCTGTTCTTGTTTCTCAGGAAGGGATTCCTGGATGATGCACTCAAGTGTGAGTTAAAATTCCAGATGCTCTTCATTTCTGGTTTTTAGATTAATGGGCACATGTGATAAAATCTGTGTTACTCCATGGTTCAAAACAGCAAAGGAGATATTGAAATTTTTTGTCAAAATAATCTGTATTGTACATGTAATATAGTAATGTAGGTAATAAAACATGCATCCAGGATTAGGTGGTTCCTAAGAAAATGTCCTTTCTTAATTTTCTAGTCATGTCCCTGTTGCATCCTAAGATTAAGTGGCTTACGGAGACAGCTTTTTTTTACCTTACTTTTGTCATACCTTTTGCCTGTTCTGTGTGGGTAGAATAATGTTTGGTTGCTAACTGATACCAACAACTTATTTACCTCTCCACCCTCTCTTCCTGCTGGCAGCTCAATAATGGAGCATTGAGTGCTGTCCCCTCCAGCACTCTGCTGCTCACCACCTCCGAGCCCACTTTTTATCTGTTACAGGATAAAATATTAGAACATTTGTGATCTGTTGTGAATTCATTTCATAAAGTGAAATGTAAACCGCGTTAATCTATAGCTAAAATAGAAGACAGTCAGCTTAAGTGTTTTAATTTAAGGTATTTATAAGAAAATCAACAGCTAGTTAAAAAAGAATGAATCATGCAGGATTTTAAGCCCCATCTCCTGCTTCTGATATAAACATACTGTAACAATCGGCCCATTATCCTGA
>WAAD01019635.1:653-23351 GCA_013389945.1 Fregata magnificens
ACAAGCACCTACCTTCATAGCATTCTGTAATCTCTCTGCAAAAAAAGCCGGCGTGTTCTTGAGGCACTTAACTGCAAAAAGGAATAGTATTACAGAAATCAGGTCTTCCTCAGTCAGAAATCACAGTCATTTTTTTGAGCCTACCCTAGAGAGTCACATGCTTTAATTTTGCTAAAACATACACCTGATATAATGCAGCTTCCACTCCCTGAGTTAGTCACTGAAATGATTTTTAATCCAAACAGTAGCTACAATAAAGTTAAAGAGCCTATTACACTTCATGGCTCAAAGCAAACTTTTCCGTCACTAGAAACCATCTATTGTGAAGCAGCCATAATGAATCTTTAAAGTCTAATGACCAGATTCTTGCTTATGAAGGGAAAAGAGGGGATAGGGAGGGGGCAGAAGGCTTGAAGGAACACATAGTTAGTGGTGCTCCTGGCCTTTTCCCAATTTCAGAATTTTTAGGTCATGCATCTGCAAGGTATGACAAATTCAAGTCTTGCCCTAATAAAACTTGGGAAGCCACCTATGACAGAATCCTCACACTTATTTTAAAGTTAGTTTCACTTTTTTTTTTTTTTTTTAGCCACGATGTTCACCAGGAGTCCTGAAAAATTCTTGACATGCTTATTTAGAAATGGCTGGGTTTTATATGTAATTAGCACAGTTCATTAGAAATCTGAAAGAGCAAAATCTAAATCAAATTACTGTCATGTTAATCAGGATAATGAAAGAATCCTCCACCACTCATCAGAATTAAAATCTATATATTGATCCTATGTTAGTTACAAGTAAACAATCATGCAATCTGTGGCAAACTACACAGAAAACAAACCACACCTGACTGATATTTTATAGCACAAAAAGGTATCAAAAGCAATCACGTAAAATCAATACAGAACAAAAGGGGTAAACCTAAATATTTATTTCACAGCAACACACATTCTATATAGGAAAAACTACTTTTCTGAATAGGAAAATGTAGATGAGAGATAGCAGTTCACCACACGCAATTCTCAATGATACACATAATACAATTCAAAAACTAATGACAAATGAAATGTATGTTTCTTTATCACTGTATTTAGCTAAAACAACACACTTGCACTTTAAGATGTTTGAAGATGTTATTGTAAGTTACCAGTTGTACAATCCAGAAAGCTTTAAAGAAAGCAAAATTAAATATTTTCAATTAGAAAACCTTTTTTTCCTGGAAATGAGGTGCACAGAACAAATGATGCTAACATCATTGACTGATATAGATATATATGTGTGTATATACATAGCAATTAAAAAAACCCCAAAATCTATTCAATAAAGGAGTTATTCAGTGAATATTAAAGTCAATTCTTGCTTAAAAGGCTATTGATTTGTTTGCAAGCTACAGTCCCAATTCTGAATCTGTATCTACATGGAGACCTGTCAAGTGACTGCAAAGCTCCATGAAGTCAAAGGACTTCCAAACTCTGACAGTACAGTTTCTTTACCGAGGCAATCTTTTTCTACAAACACTGGGAAATAACTCTTCTCCCTAAGTTTGATTTTCTAACAACATTTTTTCAGGTGACACATTCTGAATCCTGGAAAAGGTCTGCAAATGTATCACACCAACAGAGCTGGACCCAGTCTGGATCATTAAAAGGCCACTAAAGTGACAGCTTGGCCATGTAGAGTAAGAACAATAGTTAATTAGTTCACATATGCACAAGACAGGAGTGAAAAAAAAAATGAGGCTTTTAAAATTGATTCCCATTTTGCAAAATTTTGTTCGACACTTCCATGAAAAAAAAATCTGTTGCGGTTGAGCCAAATGTCCTCTCCCATGTTGTTTCCAAGTGATGTTTCCAAGTACATTTTCCCTATTTATTTTGGTAGGAGTTTTTTTGGATTGGGATTTTTTTTTGTTTTGTTACATCACTTTTCTAGTCACTACCATATTCAAAACCAAAGAACAACACTTCTAAAGCAGCAGCTCTAGATGCACAGTAAATTCACGGTAATAAACAAAAAGAAATGGAGATGTGAAGAAGCAGTCTTGGCTAAGAGACGAGAGACAAAAGACAAGAAAGAGAAAGAGGTCCACAATTTTATCTAGAATAAAACTTTCCAAACAAAACTACTGCACAACAACTTGAGGCCTTATCCCAACCTCATGGAAACTAACGGTTACCTCCCAAGGGACAATAGTAGACTTGAGGTAAGAGTCTTTAGTCTTCAGAATTCCTGGAGGCACTTAAACCTAAAGATCTAACAAAGCTGTTACCACAGGAAATGTGGAAGAAATAACCCCTTTGCAATCAAATTTAAGTTCGCTGTCTACTAAAATGAGGTAGAGGTAACTAATTAGAGAGTTAATGCCTGTATTTTGCTTGATTTCCAAAGCTGTCCCAAATATTCCATTCTCACTGACTCAGTGGTGGGTACAAGTGCTCATCACTTCTTAAAACAATGCCAGGTACAGTTAATAATTCTCTCCCCACTTTAACATGTGAAATTTAAATTCTGCAGCTGCCTGAAGCAAAAGCTTCATCTGTCATTTTGAGGTGAATTAAGCACCCTGCTTTACTAACCACAAGTGACTTCACAGAAAGCTCAACATAAAAAGCAGAAAACTGGAATTACTACTAAGAAGAACATCCTTAGCTGGAGTCACAGATGCCACCATCTCACTCAGTTCTAGTGGAATACCAGGAATGAACTTGCTAAGACGACACATACCTACTGCCAGCATGCCCTTTTCCAGGTCTCCAGACATTTCACGACATATGCTTTTTTCAATGTCCCGGTTACACATCCTCTGGTACTCACTGAAGACTGTTAACGGAAGAGAAAGATTTCAGGAGTCAGTATCACAAAAGAGGTGGCACTGGTGCATGCTGGATGGCTTCATTTCAATCGCACTTCTCAACTTAATACTACAGTATACTTACACAAGTTTTAACGTCTCAAAGACTAACACTATGTTATCAACCATCTTGTTCCATTTACATGTCATCATGCTCCGTCTAGCTTGTCTAGTTCTGTCCTTATTTTTAAAAGGTTAGACCAAGAAACCACTGTAAGGTAAATAGTGAAAATTCTTCTAGGAAAGCTTTGGGTGTCAATAAAATTAAGAAGAAAACATTCAGGTTCTCACACACACACCCATCTCTTTCCTCTCCGTATCAGTGCCTCAATATGTAGCACATTTCAAAAATTCTGTGTAGTCACTAAAACATTTCCACCACTATAGACTGATGTAACACCTAATCACTAGCAAGGAAAAGGGGAAGGGAAGGATTGCAAGTGTCTTGTGCACACACGAGCATGCAAAATTGAAACAATTCTAGTTTTTCAATTCTTTTATCAGAGAAACATTTGAACAGGTATGACCTCTATCTGCTCTGATATTTAAGAAAGGATCATAATGTGCAGCTCTTGTGTACCCTTTCCCTCAGCAGAATTCACCCTGCTTTTCACTGAGGTATCATTATGCTCATTTTACAGATGGGGGAAATTCAGGCACAGAGAGCTGTTGTACATTTTTATTGTTACGTACAACAGAATCTGGCACACAGAATGGCATTGAATTTGGATTCATCAGTTCCTAGACGGTTCTCTCCAGCTGCATATAGCTCCTAAACACAGAAGGGAATTCACACTTCATTACTCAGAAAAGCAGTCAGGCTGAAAAGCTGAGTTACAGATCTGCTTCCTTACAGCCCCTCCTCCTTTTATACTTATTTCTTAGTCTATGTACTGCTGGGAAACAGGAGCAAGCAATAAAATAGCAACCAGGTCTAACCTCCCTACAATATGCTATGCTTGCAGTCTTCCTAGCTTACGGATGCATAAATGCTCAAACACAAGAGCTGAGATTACTAAAGGGGGGGGGGGGAATTGTTTAAAAAGTACCTGAAAATTGTACTTCCTAAGAGGGCTTACATCTAGCTTTTTTCTATGTCTCTAGGCATGCCCTGGGATGTTCTTATCTTTTGGCAAAGGCATACTATGTAGAAAGCTAATTACATTACTATTTATATGACAGTAGTGTGCTGAAACAATCCAGGGTTTTCTTTGCTATGTGGTGAACTGGAACACACAAAAAAAGTAACAGGGCAAGAGTTACTAGGTCCAACTGCCTTATTTGCTGCAAAAAATCCGGAGTTCCTTAAACAACAGGAAAAGGCTAATGCAGGTGTTGAATAGATTAAAATTTAATCCACGCACTATCACTTCAAATCTCTTTGGACCACCCCCTTAATAAGCAGCACAATGGAGTCACCCAACACCTGGAAAAGCCAGAGAGCTGACAGAATGAGAGATAAAACACCCCTACGGACTCTGTTCGCAAGAGCTTCATCTCTGTAATGGAGCTACATGGCTCTAACGCTCTGTCAGGGCTTTTCATATCACTTCCATCCACTGAAACATAAGCACTACATCAGGAGAAGTCACAAGCTGTCCAAAACTAAGAGTAAGCAGAAACCACACAGTCAAATTTCAGTGTATTGAGTTGACTATACTTAGAAATGATGAAGACTTTCTACTGACCTGCACATCTTTTTGGACAAGAGACATGTCAACAGTTGTACTTTCATCTCTGTTTCCCTGAAATAATTTGAAGATACAAAAGTGTTACTGGTGGGTTTTCTTAAAACAAACAAACAAACAAAAAAACCAAAAAAAACCCCAAACACACCAAAAAACCAAAAACCAAACCAAAACAAAAAAAAAAACCCCTATAAACACACAGACACAAAACCCAAACTCCAAAATCCCAGCATGCAAGTACCTGAGAAAGTGAAATTAAAAGCCTCTGAAAATGTCCAGACGTGTCACTTTTTATTGCTTCCTCCAGAGTTTTCTTAAACTCTGGAAGAGAGACACAGTCATGAATAATCACACACCCCTGCCTAAATTCATACTGTCAGTCAGTGTTTAAGGAATAAAAGGAAGAAAATTTTGATGGAACCGTAACAAATCTAACCTGCTTTATAGACCCTGTTGAGTTCCTGAATATGCTCATTACTGCGAGAAGCTAAGATTTCAATGAGACAATTTTCATCTGTGCCAACGCCCTAAAACAAAGCATAAGGAGAAAACACACTCTTCAGATTCTCATCTTACTTCTACAACCTAGTATAAAAGAAATGTAATAAAATTATACAACAAAATACAATTCAGAATATAATCTTGGTATAGGAGAAGTCAAAGCAAGTAATTTAAATGCTACTTATAACACATTTCCAAAACACAGACATGTATTAAAGATACAAATTGAGATAATCAAAATAATTACAAAAACAAAATTTCATTTTAAAGTGTCATCCTTCACACCAGATTTTACGCATTTTTAAGAATCAATTTTTTCTACCATTAAAGATGAATTTCTTAATTCTAATAGGTAACTTTCACTAACTATCAGATAGCCATTGCAATTACATAGCCGTTGCAATTACAATACAGCTAACATTATTTCATCCTCCTAGCTACTTTAAAATTGCGGCCAAAGAACATGTAAATATATGTGCTGACTCAGTAATGGAAATATTTATTTCACCTTCATTTAAACATTGTCTTGACATACAAATGTTTGACCTGTTTTTATTTTAAAAACTTAAATGTTTATAAAATAGTCTGATTGCTTTAAAGAGAAAGTACACAATATTTCCATAACGTTTTAGAAAAGGTTCGGCATGGGCTAGGAAAATACACTTTTGAGGTGGGGGAAAAGATGATAAGAAGGTACACCCTACCCAAAATCTTTATGAACCTAGTTTTCTGAACTATTCTTAAGCACTGAGTGTAAAGTCACTGGCAACTCTAAGTTGAGCGGTTTTATCATCAGTTCCATCACAGCTCAAAGCAAAAACCCAGAAACAACAGTGCCCCATGCAGCACCTGGCTTAGAAGAGAGCTAGCTCAGTGGCTTACTCAAGACTATGTAATAAATGAACTGCAGTAACTGTTAGAGCGCAAGTTTCTGCCTTTTTTGGTGTATTTATTTATTAATATATTTTTGTTATAACACAAACCTATTAAATAGCCTGTACCTTTAACCTATGGGAATAACACTTTTACATGTTAATTACTATCATGTATGTCCAAGAAACGGAGTACAGATCAGTCAAACAGTGGGTTAAATATCTGGACAGAGAGGAGGGAATGTAAGTTCAAGCTTTTAAATGACTACCAAAAATTTTTATCAGCTCAAGTATTTCCTCTAGCTTATAAATTTTTATCTCCTACACAAACCTTTATAGCTTCCTTGATTTCATAAGCATCAAACATGACAGGTGTCTTCATCATTGCTAAGATTGTCCTCTCAAAATTACCTGACAGCTCAGACTTGAGATCCTTGATCAAATCCTAATGAAAAGTATAAACAAGGAAAAAATGCATAAAGACCAAAATTAACAAATGTAAGCACAAAAATTGTGGAGTTTAATTAGAATTCTTTATGCATTAAGCATCAATATTATATCTTCAAAGTAAAGCTATTCCACTTAACAAGACTAAAACCGGCATTATGGAACATGTAGATCCAGGTAATTACATTCCAATTAAACAGAATGCACAGACCAAAGAGTCAAAGTAACCATTTAGCAGAGAAACTGCTTTATATGTTTCATGTGAAACACTGCATGAAGAAGTCAAGAGTGGGTAAAAGCAGAACCCTAAGCAGGCTATGACTTGTGAACCATCTTCCCCTTAAGCAACTTCCAATCTTTTTTTCCAAACACTAAGTCTTCTGACTTCCAGTGAAGGAATGTAGGTTCTTATTTCTTCTTCCTTCTGTTCTCATGATGTATTTACCTTTCCATAAGCTGTTTTGAAGGACAGGATGATCTGCTGCCGTTGCTTGTTTGAACGACTTCCAAGACAATCGATAATAGCCTGCTCATCGGTTCCTGTACATGCACACAGACACCACGGAATGAGCATGCACATCGTGAGGACTCAGCTTTCTGTTTCCATTTGATCCTATCTCTTCTAAACCCAACTAAACCCAACCAAAGGACTTGTATGCCTTTAATTCACCTACAGTATCTCCTCTTGTGTACGACCACAGAACTTCAAGCTCTACTCCCAATCACAAACACAGTAAGAATACAAAAAACCCACCCAAAACGAAATATCAAACTCATTATGTTGTTTATGCCTACATGAATGTCCAATAATTCTTTGGATAACGGAGGACAAACACATGTGAACTAGCCCACCCAGTACACACGGCAACGGAGAAAGATCAGTGCTGAATCAAAGCTGCAATTCTACTTTTAACTGAAATGTAAATCCACAGACTGCTCACCGAATCCCTTCATGGCCTTCCTTAAGACTTCTGCATCCTTCAGAGGGTCAAATCCTGGTGCATTGGTGATTGTGCCTCGGTTTCCATGCTAAAATCAGACCAAGTTGAGTTGCGTATTAGTGTTAATCAGTAAAAGACTGTGTTTTACTACTTAGGAAAGATGACCACTGTTACCAATTTTCTTTTTCTTAGAAAAGTAACAGAAAACTCAAAAAAACTCTACCTTAAACAATTTGTTCATTTCTATACCCAAATTATGAGAAAATACAAGGTCAAGAAGGTTCACTGATATTAAATCTGCTGTCCAATTAATTAAGGCTTGATGAAACTGTATATACAACTGGCAATACTTTGTTAAGTTAGGAAAGGCAAATTTCATTAAATCTGAATTCGCATCAAATCTTTATTCTTGGATAATGTGGCAAAACAGCATTTGTTTCAAGCCATATGGGCCTATAATGCTTGCATCTGGAAAGGATCCATCTCTCTCTTTAGTCAAACTTCTTTTCATGACTTACTTTCAAATTTTAGGGTCAGTTTACACTTATATACACAAAGAAAGTGTAGAGAAATGTATACATGGTCACATCTCAAAACAAAAGCACTGAATGCTCTTACTATTACAGGAGAGACTGTAGGCCCTGTAGTTCCTGGGTAAGAGGGCATAGAAGGATTCACAGCTGGGCCTGGTGGATAATTTGGCATGGGCTGCTGCCCTGGGTAAGTTGCTGGTGGTTGTCCTGGATAACTCATAGGCTGCTGACCAGGTGGTGGTGTGGGCTGGCCTGGCACAGCACCACCTGGGTATCCTGGGTAAGCTGGCATTCCTGATGGTGGATTTCCTCCAGGTGGAGGATACCCTCCGTAAGAGGGCTGTTGTCCTGACGGAGGTTGCCCAAAGCCACCTGGAGGGACTGGGGGATAACCCCCAGGTGTTGAAGGATATGTGCCTTGTGGTACGTTTGTCCCTCCAAAGGTCCCTGCCAGGTTGGATGCCTGCAATGACAGCCAATAAAGCAGGAGACGGGAAGGTATACAAATGGTTCAGTTTCAATAATGTGCAATAATAATAATAATAATTAATACAATACTAGCACCCAACCAACATAGGTAGGTAGTTCTGCATCCGCAAAAGAACTTTGCAATAATCATGTCTTACTAGCAAGCAAGATGGAAAAAACCCTGTACTCAACTGACTCTTGCTTTACTGTAACCATCAGCTGCCATACATCAAGAAGCAGAACCAACAGACACATACCTGCCACTGCATCCAGCATTACACAGCACTCACACAGAAGGGCGCCAACAGCCACACACATCTTATTCTAAAAACTTACGCCAATTAATCCCAGCAACACAAAACTATGCCTATCCCTTCTCTGTCCATGGCTGCCTTACATGATCACAGCATCATCTGAGTGCAGGGATTTACTACGAGCAACCTCTGGCTGTTTTATGGTGCACAAGATGCATTAGTAGTTTACAACCAGCAAGAGTTCCTGGACTACATTTGGAAAGACATCTGCAAAACTGCCACCAAAGATACTACACGCAATATCATCTTCCCACGTGACACATTCGGACCCTCTTCTACAGAGGAACCAGAAGAACTGACATTTGATGACTGCAGTGTTCTCAGAAGCTACTTGCTGTGGATATTCCTATGTGCACCCCAGACAGTTTGTTGCTCATTTTGACTGCTGGCTGCCAAACCACTTCACTTAACCGTTGCCTCAGAAAGGCATCTATAATGCTAATGTCTTCCTACAAACTCTGCATTCGTTATGCAGCATAACAGATTTCTGAAGGCTAAGTTGTCAGAAGCGTCACTCACTTCTATTCTATGCAAAAAAAAAAAAAAAAAATCACATTGGAAACGTCTGCATTTTTTTCAATTAAAATAAAAGGTTTTTGCTGCCATCTGTTAAACATCAGTGCTTGTAAGAGGCAGCTGATCCCATGTTCTTTTCAGGGATGAGTCATTGATACCTCAAATTGCACAGCCTTGTTCCTTATTCAGACTGGCCAAAACCCAGGTAATAGGCAAAATTTGGACTGTGTTTGCCAGTCTGACTATATTAACAGTGGATACTCATTGTTAATAGTCTCTTCCCCTATTCCTCTGCACAGCAAAAGCCAAGTTATATTACTTTTATGTCCATGACTTTTGAACTTAGGTTCTTAAATCCACATTTAACTAGTGGTGTGCCATCCTAAAATAAGGAATTGCTGGCAGTAACCATTTTTTCTTCAATAGGTGATATTGAATGCTCAACACCTAAACACAGTAGACATAAAGGCACAGAACTCAAGTGATGAACTTCTCAGTGGCAATGCCAGAAACACATCTTTGTACTTAAGGAAGTCACAGTAAAACACATTAATTGAAAGCAAACTCACCATTCCAGCCATGTAGTTGGGATTGAACTGACTGGCATAGCCAGCCACATTTTCTAGACCAATTGGAGGTGGATTTGAAGGTGGATAGGCAGCACCACCCCAAGGACTGCTACCTGAAATCAAACACAGCTGTGCTGAACCATGAAACTACACCTTTTAAAACTTATTCCTTACTACTTACATTTTTAATGTAATATCTGTTCAACACTACCAGGTTGGGAGAAGGAAAATCAACTGAAGAAGTGCAGGGTAGCAGTGCAATTATGATATAAAGCCTCACTGGATATTTCTAATCACATTAGTTACCATTGAATTTATAAGTTCTCATTTAAAACAACTCTAAACGTATTTGAAGGTTAACGCTCAAGAGTTAACACTGTAAACACCATATTTTGACTAGAGAGTAGTTTCTCTTAAACTACGAAGTTGTCTGGGTATTCCAGTAGGAAGGTATTATTAATTCCCTTTAGGCTGCTAATTTGAGAGATGTCTACAGAGCGTGACACAGTACATTCACAGATACCCAAGTCAAAAAACTTGGCTGCACACAGCAGTACAGTCTTCTCCACACAGCAGTCTAACGAAGCCAGAATATTCTACTGAGAAATAGGATTTATCTCCCCAGGCTAGTTTGGCTTCTCACCATACACTGCTTCCCCTTCCCGAGTGAGCTTGCCTAACTCCACATTTCTCCATACCCATATGACTCCAGTCCTTTCTTTCCACCAACAATACTAACAATTGTAAAGTTCATTACCGACAACTATAAAGTTCACCCTGATACCAAGCAGTAGTTACATATTTCATCTGCTTTATATTATTATAATCGATATCCTTTTTAACAGCCCTCTCCCTTCCATATACAACCGCCTACCTAAGAACAGTGAATTAGGGATAATGTCATAATTAAGGCCCTAATTTTTTGTGGGATATGGTCTTAAATTGTGTGACTGATTTCTTCCCGTACTCATTTTTCTCATCATCTGCCTTCAAGACTCAGTACTGACAGGACACTGTTCCTTGACATTTGTTGATTTTGGTCAAATTATGACCATCTCCTAACGCTGTGTGTTTCACCTGAGATGAATGAAAATGGACCTTATATGAACACATGGTAGAGCACTTGTATTATATAAATCAGAATCCCCAGCCAAGATAAAATAGGACTTAACAAGTGAGCACAGAAAGCAAGTCAAGAAAACCCTCTGCAGTCTTGTTCTTCGTCCATGCCACCTTTCCACGCCAGACAGGACCGCCACTGCCATTTAATGTTTACTTCATCTAAACAACTTACCTGGGGCTGCTGGTGGATATCCACCTGCTGGGGGATAGCCAGGGTAACTCATTGCAAAGATCTGAAAAGTATGTGTGACACAGTTATTTTCTGTAATGCTTCATTAATTACACCACATAAAATTAACAGGCAACATGTTTGCAGTAGCCAGTTATCAAAATTTGGACATAAACTGCCAAGTCGCACAGGCTTTTCCTTGGGAAACCTCTTCCCATTTCCACTTGCTGAACCAATAAACACGTTCAGATATCTAAACAGTTGTAGAGTCACTCCTCAGACTATTTTTCTTATTCATTTCAGTCACTACTTACTGCTCACTTTGTCTATTATGTTGCTAAGGATGTATCATTTGAAAACGCTTACTTTATTGCACTATTAAAGTCTCAAGAAGTTTGCAACCTATACAGAACAGTCTTATTAATCAAGAGTAGAAAATGATCTGACAAACAAGCCACACCTTGAAGTGAATAATTGCATGAGAAGTGTTAGAAGGCATTTAAACGCAAATGTCTGCAAAAGTGCAAGGTCAGAGTAAGAAGCGGAAGGGATACACTTCATGCTTACAGCATTGCCATAAAATATGAAGGGTTTACTGAAAGGATAAGATCACTAGAACAGATTTGATCTCTCAAAGTTGATAGTGCCTCTGCCAGCATAGAAGGGCACAAAGTCATTAGCTGTCCAAAACAGAAGTGGAGGTCAAAAAGGAAGGACAGCTAAATGAAGGACAAAATGAAAACTGTTTTCCAGAATACAGAAAAGCCTTATTTTAAACAGAACAACTATCAGTAAGAATGGTAAAAGTAAATCAAGGAGCCTGTTCCAGATGAAGAAAACATCCACAATCAGTCTTAACTTTTTTCAAGGTTATTTTTAGTGACAATTCCCAATCTATTTTTAAACTGCCATGCAAACAGCATCCCTCTCCTTTCTTTCCCCCCTTTCCCCTAAAGCACTACCTTTTGCATCTAGCTTGTTTTGCCGTGTTTTGGATTTCAGTTGTGGAGTTTTGTTTTGGGTTTGGGTTGGGTTGGGGTGTGTGTGCTGGTTTTGTGGGACTGTTTTTGTTTTGCATAATCATGTTAACTTCCCTTTCTGGTTGGCATGGCTCTTTTGCATAGCAACAGTGGAATGGAAAAACACTTTTTTTTTAAAGGAAAATACAATTAGGAAATCTTCAATTTATTTAAAAACTGTTTGGACTTCATTCTGCACGTACTCATTTAAATTTAAAGAGAGAGAAATGAACTAACAGAAATTGCAATGAGCACAGCAGACTAAAAGTTATAACCCTACCTTACTTCTACTCCAGTATGTGAAGGGTCTAACAGACTCAATAAGTAAGTGAATGCAGTTTCTCTGCATTAGAAAAAGCCTCCTTACCAGTAAATCTATAAGGGAAGCCTTTAGCTGGAAAAAAATTACTTCCCTGCATGCAGATTTAAGTACTGCCCTTCCATTTGCACCATTTGCTCATTCTCCACCCCCCCTATGAATAGAAGTGCGAGGTGGGGTCACATTACCCCCTTTTCCTCTTCCGATGGGTGTGACAGAGTTAACAATTCACCCAGCTCCACACAGGAGGAGACGAAGCAAGACCCACAGCTGGGAAACTTGCTGACATTTTACAGAATCAGGCTTTAAATCAGCAAACTGTCAATCACAAATGGCCACACTTAAACCTCAAGAAAGGTCCTGGGAAGTCAAAGCCACACACAACCATCATGGCCCAACTCTGCATATTCAATTGGAAGAACAGACTATAGATCAGCTAACGTGACACCATTCATAACCAGATTATATCTGAAGGGTAAAGGCTCACAGAAATTTTTATATTGTATCAGATGCTTACAAGATGCTCTCCATAACACGGTAAATGTTTTTCCCACATTGCCTTCAGCCTTGGTTTCTAATGAGATCTGTCACTGCAGTGCTATCTGAGAGTTTTAGAATAACTTAAATATCAAGGCTGTTGCTAGCATTTATTTTACCGCCTCCACACAGAGCAAGTGACTTTTTACAGGGCCACGTTAAGAAAAACCTAAATGTTCAAACAGGTTCCAGAGCGGATTCTTGAAAGTTCAAAATAACACCACTACCTACAAAACAGCCACTCTCCTACTTGAGAGAGGAGTTTGCTGTAAGAAGTAGCATCCTTTATCAGATCAGCTGCTACAGCTGAAAAGACAACAAGCTTTTGATGATACAAGCACTTCTCTACATGACTAAGCTCTATGTAATTTTTCATTTCATATGCAAAGAGAGTGCATAAAACCTACAGCACCAAATCCAGCACACAAGACAACTACGGTGCAACATACACAAGGGAGCGCAAACTCCATACACAGCAGTCATCAGGGAGAGCAAGTTTATTTTTCCGGGCATGCCCAATGCATATCCTACATTAAGATTTGGTTCCTATCTGTGTCCACTTTTTAATGCTAAAGCTAAATCTTGGGAAAAAGTCTCTGACGGTCGTCCCTGCAGTTCAGCAAAATTATGAATTTTTACTTTTGAATGTTCACTGATGCTAAATACAAACATAAAGAGCATAAAGGTTTGGCAGCAGCTACCTGGGATCTTTTTCAATGCTCTAGAGAGACAATGTTCCAGCCTGAACATCTTCAAAAAGCCACCGCGCTTCACTGCAACTTTACAGAATGTCATAAAGCCAAACACTTTAATAAAGTAGATGCAAATTCAGGTTATAAAACCCATCCAAATAGCACTTGCAAGATATTGCTATCCCGAGGGATTCATAACGGCTAGAGGCAACGCCTGCTGTTACCCATACAAGGGCTGATAAGACCCTAAGCTCATGAGGCCAAAAAGCAAAAACTCAACATTTCCGATTAGAGCTGAAAGCAAAACACATATTCTCCTCCTCTGCTGGAAAAAGAGCAGGCAGCGTCCTCCCTCCTGGCGCTTCGCCATGCTCCTAACAGCCCACACGGGCATGTTGGATTGCTGGAGGGAGCTGCCAGGCCCCAGCCACACGTTGGGACGGCGTACGCGGCGCCAGGGGAGCTGCACAGAAAAACCAAACCAAACCAACAACCAAATAAAAAAACCCCAAGAGGAGGCAGCCTGGCGCTTCCTAGCCTCACTACATCAGTAGTTGGCTTTACATAATAAAACACAGCCATGGTACTAAAATAGGAAAGACAAATTATTACTCAAGTCACTCAAAACCCAAAAAAACCCCCCCACAACCCAGATTCTTAGCATGGATAATGTTTATTAGTCAACAGGTACATTTCTGATATACAAATTATTACAGCAATGAAATGATTTTTTTGTCCTTCATGTGCAACCATATTTATTTATTTATTTATGTTTAGCTTCATGTGTAAATACAATAATGACAGGACACTCCAAAAAAATGATAAGATGCCTTTTCAGTAAAGCTTTAGGTACAAATCTAAGGCAAAAAGGTTTGGGATTTTTTGTGGTAGAAGGTGGGGAGCAATGGCATAGGCGTTGTTTTTCTTAGCAGGATTGTTTGCTTGCTTTTAATCCCATGTAAAAGAGGTTTTTAGCAACTAAAGCTGAGGTTGAGAAGTAATGGCTAACTTCATCAGCAATCTGAAAAAAATTTTACTAAGTATAAAAAAAAAAGTTCCACTTGCTTCTTTCAAACACTGCATTTATCCAGGACTTTTTAAAGGGGAAATTTTCCCACACTGGTTTGATTCCAGGCAAACTAGAGCCACAAACACACTGACTTCTCATGTTCAAAAACTTCCCTGATCACCACCTTTTCCATACTTCATCGAGCCTCTGTTGGCCACTTCTCTAACTTAGCAAATATCTACCCCTCTAAGTTAACTTTCCCAACCAGTCCCACAACCGTGTCTCCATTTCATGTTCTAAGCCCATCTTCCCAAATTTCTTCTGCTACATCTACAACATCTTCCTAAAATTATCAGTGATGAGCAGCACTTGCCTGCTGACAACAAAGTGGTGACACAGGCCAGGGAATAAAAGATGCAGAAGTCCACCCTGCTATACAAATACTGCGTGGGAGGATACAGGAACAGCAAGGTCTGTGTTTGCTCAGCCATAAAACAAGTAGTGCATAAGAGGAGGAAAAAAAATCCAAACCAACCAACCACACACGGAAAGAGGGAGTGCCTTGAAGAAAATACAGAACAAATACTGTTAAGGTCCCCTCCCTCTTCCCAGCGTTCACCCCGGAGGTCCACCTCAAAACTCTAAATAAAGATCTGAGGTTTCACTCCCGCAGTGGACATCGCTATCTCACTTCACATTGCAAGCCATGAACCACTCAGGCTCTTGAGTATTTTCCTGCTGCTTTGGTGAAGCTAAGAGGGAACAGAACCATTCACGAGATTAAATCTGTCATATACTTTCAATGGGAATCTTGAAAATACGCTCCTCTAAGCCACAGCACAGCAGAAAAGGACTACAAAAATACAAGTTACACAATGATGGCAGAAGTAAAGAATAAAAATTTAAGGCTGCCATAAAACTTCTGTTTCAAGATGCAATAGAAATAAACTCAGCAACTGCATTCATGCCCATTCCTGGAATTTATTTAGTGGCTGCAGTTCAGGCTCCAGCTATGCCAAGGTGCAATAATTTGAGGTCAAAAGAGGATGAAAAGACCATGACCTGTATTTGTTCAAAATAATTTGTTTAATTATGCCCGTTTCCCAGGGAACACTGATTAAAGTTAAACCCTCAGCCTTTACTCCTCCAAGTTAATTACCAGGATGTAGTACAAAAGGCTGCCTAAAGCTATAAATTACAGAACCTGCTCTGAGACTGATCCCTGATTATGAAACGAGCAGAACATAATTTATCACCTTACAACATGCTGTGGATCTTCATCAGAGGTGAACTGAGGCATCCACCACTGTGCTTTTGCAAGACAAGGACAAGCCACAGTCAGCATCATACTAGCTAACCGCTATTTTACCAGCCTGAGCAAGATTTATCTTTGACTTCTGTACTGCAGCATAGAGGTTGTTCTCTCCCATACCAAGTGTAATATTCTTCATCCTCACAGACAAAAAAGCCCTGCAATTTGGTTTCCCATTAAGTCTTCTGTGTATGTGACTCCCCTCTAGCGTTCCTTTCACCACAAAACCCCCTAATTTAGTAGAATAGGTTCCCCTTCCAACAGGGCTTAATGTAGCTGAGTTCATGCCAGCCAAAACTCAGGAAACCACTTTTACACAGAACTTATCACTCATAGTTCGCCTTTAGGAACCTTTACTAGTATTCATTCAAAAACATATATTTAAAGAGTACTAACACATCATCCATTTCATACAAAAAGATGTTTCCTTAAAAAAAAAAAACAACCCACAGGTCTGAATAGATAGTGAAACAGAAACAAATTCAAATAAGGGGGCTTCTTAAAACTATCCATTTGAACTGCTTGCTGGTATTACAAGTCAGGAGCACTGCCAGTTTTGATGATCCTTTTAATTCAATATCATCATCATCATTATTATTACAGAAATACTTTATTGGAAGATAATCTAGCATTTTTTGACCTGCTGGGGTAAGCAGGGGGTGGGAGGGGGAAGCATCAGAAAGGTAACACTGACAAGCCTTAGTCAAAATAAGGTAGAGCAGAAGAGAGACGCCATGTTCAACAAAGAACAGCTGAATGGGAAGATGGACCCATAAGTCACAACCGAGCTGTAAAAATTTTAAATAAGAACATTCATGTAACTGATAATTTTCAGTGACAGAAGCATACACCATGACGTTACAGCATTACAGCTGCAGGAGACGCTAACATGAGGTGATTGTGTCATGGATTCTAGACAAAAGTGCAAATATTTGCACTGCAATTCTCAAACCCCTAGCAACGAGAAGTTAAGTTTTAAAACCACTGCTCGTAATTTAAATTACATATAATATTAGCCCACATCAAATATGTTATACTTGAAGAGTAATTTGAACAGCGTTAGAAACACTCCACGCAATAGAGAAACATATGAGAATATATGACCAAAATAAGATTCTCCAAGATAGTGAAACAACTGCTTTAATGGTACCTGCACCAGTACAAACTCTGTACTTCATAGAATAACTTAAGCTAGAAGGGACCTCTGAGATCATCTAGTGCACAAGGAATTTCCCAGATGACTCACTCTGACCTACAACTAGCATCTTTTATTGCTTGCTTTTACTGGCTAGTGAAAAAACGAGACAAAAATGACACCACATTCAACTAAGGCCTCAGAAGCCTGCAAAGGATAATTCTGATGTAACAGGCAACTCGGCCACTTCACGTCACAGTTCTTTAAACACCTAGTAACACTAAGCAGCATCTGCCGCACCACAGGAATAAACAGGGCCAAAAGCTCCAATAACCAGCCCCCATGTCTCCTTCATGAGACAGGCTCGTCCCAGCTTGAGTGTACTTTCCTCTCACCGGTACATCTCCTTGCCAACTCAAGACCCACATCCTTCACAGAGGATCAAAATTTGAAAGGGCAAGTGGGCCAACCTTATATCCTAGCTGCCAGCAGAACGGGCCCTGCTGGAGATGGCAATGTCACACCATTCACCAGCATTAAACCACAGAGATGGCAAGCGGTTGAACAGAAACAAACATACTTCTGTGCTTGGTTTCACAGACCTTTGCCTTAGGGGTCCAACCAGCAGACAACAGGGGAGAGAGAAAAAGATAGTATAACGTTGCCACTCAGTGGCAGCATTTCATCGTCGTGAAGATCCTGCTTCTGTAGCTAAACATTTATACCCCCAGCATATGGTTTCATTCAGCATCTGTGACTTTTCTGGGAAGATCACAGACCTCTTTGGGTTTACATACCAGTCCCTACATATATACTCAAGGCAACAAAACCCAAAGAACTTAACTGAGCTGCATGGACTCTCGAGATCCACATGCAGCAAAAACGTGAGTTAATGCCAGGAGGCCAACTTCACTTTGGCTTCCTACTCTGCCCTGATCCAAGTGTTTCCTTTTGTAGCACACTCTTGCAATGTTCTCTTTGGAATGTTTACAATACAGACAGTCAAAACATATATGACAACACAGATAAAGACACTTTCCTAACAACACAACAAGCAAGAAATAATACCAAAATAGGTTTATGAGATGTTTGAATAAATAACAGAACCAGTTTGTTCTATTTCAAACTCATAACTGGTCATATAAAATAATTTGTTGCAAAAACAGTCATGCTATAAATAGTCTGAATTATGTCCTCAACTGACTAATGCCTCAGGGATTTATGCTCATCTATTTTAAGTTCTACCATGCAAGAACAAATTTTTACATCATCAGTGCAAGTCAGAATAGGTAAATACCAATTACTCCATTTCACGATGTGGGAAATCCTACAGAACTAAAGCAATAGCATAACGTTCAGTACTATAAAACAGTTCCCAGAAAAATACCTAATTGTTCGTTTCACACCACCGATGTTTAATTAGCTGCTGTACCCAAGCCTGAAGCGTAGAGGCAGAGAGTGGCCCCGCTGCGAAAGCGGAGGGCTCCAGCGTTCCCCAGCCCTGTGAGGCAACAGGAGCAAAGAGCAGACAAAAGTTTTCCATTAGGTCCTCTGCCAGTACTTCCTGTATTTACATTGTTCAGGCTGCAGAAGAAGCTAAATAACACCAAGCTGTTCAAGTGACAACTCCCCAAAGAAAGGCACACTTATGGGATCTGCACGGAACCTTAGTTAAAAGCTATATGGACATACCCTATGCTGCACACAAAGCATCTGTGCTCTGCACCAGTCTGACAGCCTTGGGACTCCCCAGCTGAAAAACAGGTAAATATGAGCTTGCAAATATGTTAAATCTTTCTTAAAGGTGACGGTTTTCATGCTTTCTAGACACTGAAGACCTGAAACACACAGCTGTCTAGGAACACTAGGAGTTATTACTCATCTGTGAGCAAATGGACACGCTTTGTTCATTCCTGACTATGAAGAAATACTGATTTTCAGCTGATCAATTACTTCTTTACAGGAATTGACTTATTCAAGAAAGGACCAATTTAGTATAGCAAACCAGACAGCCAGGTATTTCAGAACAACCATAAACAAGCAAAGTTAAAACAAAGCAAGACTATGGCCTTCAAATGTAGTCTGTATGCAGGATCAGCAGATTTTAGTCCTTAAAGCTTACTACTGAAAAAGTAGGGGTTTTTTCCCCCCTGAATACTAACATTTGTAAAATGCATTTATTCTCCCAGCTAATGGAAAACTGAGTATTTTCAAAGCACTGTCAAGTGCAGCCAATAACCGGTTATTTGGACTATAGATAGGTGCACTGTTTATACAATGAGTGCAATTTTCCAAACTTAAAGTCGTTCTCTCTAGCAACAATAAAAGGGATATTCATACTGTCTGCTTTAGGCAACTTAAGCACCTAATTTGGAGCAACTTGCTAGGCCAAAGTTAGAAATCTAACATGCTTTTTTACCCAAGCGATACCCAAGTATCGCTTCATGTGCATATTGACTGAATGGCTACAGTAAGGTTTAGCACAAACAGAGGCCTTGCGAAGATTTAAAACTCATTTGGATCTTTAATACGGGATTAATTTGGTTGACAGTTCTTAAGCCGGCCAGAAGCTGGGATCCAAAAGCCTGAATCAGAGGCCCGCCTCTCCTAATGATGAAATGAATACTAATTAATGGTTCCAAAGAAGGAAGGAAACTGTGAAGTCCAGTGCTTTCTCAAGACAACAGCTGAGCTAAAGCTAGAACAGAGTGACCAATTGGTGACACTTTCCCAATGCCCTCAAAAAAACCCCACCCATGCTTTGTAGTTTTTTTAAAAAAAAAAGCTTTTAACCTTTCTTGTTACCAAATAAGACAGTATCTTCTCTCTCAGACAGACAACGCATAAGGAAAAAAAGGAAGCAATGTCCAGAAAGGGCTTCTTTCCATTTCTTTGTCTATCTTAGAAAAGAATATTGCTGCCGATGGGACAGCACAGTGATGCCCTGCACTGTACACGGAACAGCCAGGTGGCAGGACTGTGTGGGGTTGTGTTTGTTTTTGAAAAAAACACATGAAGCCTATTCAGTCTAAGTTCCTACAATCTAATGATTAGCACTGGTCCATGCTCAGCACCTGTAACAGCTGAGCAGCATGGATACAATTTCACACATACACACAAAAAACCAGCTGCTAAGCGTAGGCAGGATTGGCTGCCTGGTCATCACAAGCACGTAATAAAATTGCCTCTTAGAAGGACACCAGCGAGTCCCCACTCTGACCCGTAACTGACTCCAGGCTTGCCCCAGCCAGGATCTAACCTCCTATCAAGATTTTATAGTGAGCTCTGATAAAATCTGGAACAAACACGGAGCAACAATAGAAGTAATACACTGTAAATACCTACTGCTGCCCTTTGGCTTATTTACCTAACGCTTACAGTACTGCATTATGTTCTTCCCAGCTTAGGGAACTGCCTGAAGGAAACTCAGCATTTACATCAAACACACCTGCTTCCAAATAAACTAGCAAAAGCAAAGGGACCACCCCAGCTTTGGCGCATGACAACTCAAGTTTCAATGGGTGAAAGTGTTGCTCACAGGACTGTAAACATGCAGCCTCTTTTTTTTTTTTTTTTTTTTTTTAAAAAAAAAAAAAAGATTTTTTTTTTTTTTTTAAAAAAAAAAAAAAAAGGCTTTTGCTACCTTCTTCAAAAGCAACCCAAAACAAAAGTCACTACATACAGCTGACAAGTCTCCATCCTTATTTCCAATAGTCTATATAATACAATTTCAAAATATATCTAATAAGAAATAAAAGTTTTAAGGTAGCAGACATAAACATATGAAATAAACAAAAGAAATTACATTGGTGCTGTTACTCAGTTGTATACTTAATTCAAGGGAAGCCTCTAACTACAATTTGAAGCTGACAGAGAAGTTTCTATGGATGATTACACAGAGTCTTGGCTAAAAATAAATGAAACTTTAGATTTGTTAAAAAGCCGTGCTATTTCTGCAGTCACCATTAAACCATCTGCTCTTTCTGATTACACCTCTGCTTTAACTATAGCCTCCTTTTTCTACCCCTAGATCACTATCACAGAACTAAGACAGGCTCTATCTTAGCACTGATTAATGCAATGTTATTGAACAGACCCTCTGGATGCCCCATCTTCTGAAACTTGCGAGAGGTCTAGGAAACAGCACCTCCTGTAGCCTTCAAACCAGACAGACTTCTTGGCTTGACTTTCTGTAGTACATCGGATTGCGTGTTTTAAGTTGTTATCTAACACTACAGTCTTTACAATGTTTTTTCTTTAATGTATGCTATTGACTACATAAATACGTCCATAAAATAGCTCCATCCCACTATGGTTTTGTTATACCTTTTAGTGACTTCTGACATTTCACAGAATTTCCAGTCTGACAATTCACAACTTCTGGGGACGATAGAGGGCAAGCTAAAGAAGTGACATAGCACATGAATGAGTGTGATGACTACTCCAGAAATTCTAAGTCTAGATCTACAGAGACGCTTTGGCTCCTAGCCTCATACTGAGGTCAGGCATCAGAAAGGTACATAAATGTCATCGTTGACATAGACATAAAACCATCAGGCCCTTCAAAATCTTGCTGAATCTGTATTATATATGGTATACCGTATTATATATGGTGCTTTGGGGGCAGGGGGGGGCACAAGAGTAGCTACAGAAGCACTTTCAGGAAGAAAAAATTCAGCAGAAATACAGCGGGGACTGGGCCACAAGCAAAACTGGAAGCAATGCCCAGTGCAAGTTATCTGCTGCATCAGTGGAAGGAGAGTGGCCCCCATGATTCTTACAGCAGCTCTAAAAACAGGAAATTATAGAAATAGCCAAGCTGTGGGGAAAGCATTCATGCACTCAAGCTTTATGGCAGCCATACACTAGCACTGCTTTTGTACCGTTTCTGACGTTGCTGTACGGCTCCAGCAGAGCACTGACTCACTCAACAGAAAATACCGTGTGCTGGGGGGGGTGTCAGGGAATGTACCCCCCACCTCCTACAGCAGCCAGGCTTTTAGATGCATAAAAGCCTCCTAAATAGCTCCTTCATCAAAACACGCTGCACCAGCACTTTTCCCTCTTGTCAGTCTGTTTCCTTTCCGTACCTTCACCTCATTCTTTCTGCCCCAATGCATCTGTCCCCATTTTTGGCTGAGCTGCTTTGCTTCTGCCACTCCCTTCAGAAGATTTCTTCCTCGTCTGTTCCTCCTTATCAGGAAGAGGCTTCCAGGAACTACCATTAATCTGATACACGAGGAAAAAAATATTCCAAGAAGATACTCCCCACTGCCCAGCCGCTCTTCTCCAGAGACAGGATAGGGACAGGGAAGCTTTTCTGAATACTGAGACGTTTATGCTGTTTTCTGTCTTATGCAAGGTACAGCAAGAGTTTAAGAGTTTCTATTTTAAGACGCTTTAAGTACATGTAGCGTAAGAAAGAGTAAAGTACATTACTAGCAGTTTGTAGACAGGGATGTTTGGTAAAAGAAAGCGTTGTGTAACGGCTCTGACGAGACCACCATCTTAGGCTTCTTTCCCTTGTTGACCACACACAACAAAACCAAAAGTTCAAGGTAAGCTGAGGCTACAGGCGAAGTACCGAACTGCAAGAGCAAAACGCTCGTTCTCCTCTGAAACCACCTCATTTGCCTAAGAAACAAGAGCCGCTTTCTACGAACCGCGGAGCTGCTGCAACCCCCCCC
>WAAD01019635.1:26721-50973 GCA_013389945.1 Fregata magnificens
TTTTTTTTTTTTAAGAGTAGAGCAGTGAACCTTGTCCCCTGCTTTGTTCAACCTCACAAAAATCATTAAACCCACTGAATTTCACAACATTCCTGGGCAAAAATCTGAGACAGTGAGACTCACAAGAACAAGTGTATGAAGAAATAATAATTTCATGTGGATCATATATATTAGACGCATGCATGAAGGAATTACATGGCACAGATATAACAGTTTTGGAAATATCAGACAGCGTGCCCATGTGCAATAGTAAGTATTGGTCGTACTTTTCATAGAATCATAGAATCGTTAAGGTTGGAAAAGACCTCTAAGATCATCAAGTCCAACCATCAACTAACACCACCATGACTCCTAAACTAGGCCCTGGAGTGCCACGTCCACACCTTTTTTGAACACCTCCAGGGATGACGACTCCACCACCTCTCTGGGCAGCCTGTTCCAATGCCTAACCACTCTTTCAGTAAAGAAATTCTTCCTGATGTCCAATCTAAACCTCCTCTGACGCAACTTGAGGCCATTCCCGCTCGTCCTATCGCTAGTTTCTTGGGAGAAGAGTCCAACACCCGCTTCACCACCACCTCCTTTCAGGTAGTTGTAGAGAGCGATAAGGTCTCCCCTCAGCCTCCTCTTCTCTGAGCTAAACAGCCCCAGTTCTCTCAGCCACTCCTTGTAAGACTTGTTTTCTAGACCCTTCACCAGCTTCGTTGCCCTTTTGATAGGTCCCTCATAAAGAAGTGGCTCATGATTTAAAAAAAAAAAAAAAAAACCCCAAACAAAAAAACCCCACAACAAACCACAAAACCAGAGATCACCTGTTTTGGTATATTACTGTGTTCCTTTTTCTGTGGATATGTACAGATATGTAGTCATAAGTCACACAAGTGAACAGTCAGGGCACTAAATACTAACAAGTAATTCTTGTATTTTATGCAAGGATGAAGATCTAGCTCCAGCAATACATTTATGTCATTCCTTGACCCACTATTTCTTCCCTTTAATTCTGTTTAATACCTCATAGGTGATTCGTTCAAACAAGTGAAAAAGTGTAATCTGAAAAGTGCCCATTTTTGTCACCCCAAACATGTAACAATATATGTAAAATATGGAAAGCATTTTCAAAAGGATATGTGAACTTCTAAGTTACAGAGCTAGGCATAACTTGCACATTAAATTATTCCTTCCCTTAGAGTTTATTAAAATAAAAAGAGATGTTAACAGGAACTCCATATAAAGCCCACTTCTGCTCACCTTCAGCAGCATCACATCTGATACTCCGACAGAGACGTTCACAGTATAGTTGCTGCCAAAAAGGGACAAGGCCAATCTCTCCTTTCCACCCTTCACTTCCAGCCAGGCTTTCTTTGATCCTTGTTAGATCAGCTTAGCTGTAGCATGGGTTCCTGCTAGGAGGGTGGATCTAAGAGCCTTAAGATTTATGACTAGGACTCTCCTCTATATCTTTGTAACATATTTCATCTCAAAAGTACATTAAACCAGTTTACTGGTAAAGTAAATTTTATATCACAATTTGACTAACTAGTTCTCTAGAGCAGAATGTAACTGCAGCCATTTTCCTGAAGAGTTTACAAGAGGAAAAGTATGCAGAAACATGCAGTATAGCGTACTATATTACGTATATTTATTATATGTATGTTGTATTATATACATACCTTTTAAGACTGGTTTTCAATCAGTTCAGTTTAGGAAACCTAAACCCAGCCTGGAATTAGAACCACTCCAGCACGCAGTTCCTAAGGTAACCACAGAAGCCATGCTGTGCAGCTGATACAGAGAGGAAAACAAGGATATTTTCTCCAGTTAAAATTACAGGAAGCCTACCAGGAAGTTCTAATTTTTTTTTTTTTTTTTTTTTTTTTTTTTTTCAGTCTTTAAGGTTTTAATATCTAAACTGGTATTTAGCCAGGGTAGAACCCCCAAACCTCATGTGTTATGTATGCATTTTGAACTGAGGTTTACTTTTACTCATATTAACAAGTGTCGTTCTGTGTTAGGATTTCAAACCAAGTGTGTATGGACAGTGATGCCACAGCCAGGGTAAGACATCAGCAAATGAGGCCTAGAATCCTTGGTGTCGGGATACATGAGAGTCTGTGTATCACCTCAAGCATGGTTGTACTGCTTTCTGACATTGTGCTGGTATTGACCCAGTACCAATTCAAACAGAGGAGTCTTTGTGGGAGAACCCACAAAATCACAGCAGCATTTCCTGCAAGCACTGCATTTTCCTAGTGCCTCTTCCAAACTTCAGTTCCAACCTCATACTTTTCCAAGTGGATCTGTGCCATAACAGCACATAAACCAGAACCAAGTGATGGAAACTAGTATGTTAATTCAATACAGCATCCACAGCCCTGATTTCACAGGTGTTGTCTTCTTCCTTTTTCCATATCAATTTTTCATTTCCATCACTAAAATATTCCAGAATTTGTGATGGACTGTACAAACTGTGTTATTAAAGGGCATCTACCTTAGACCTGTGTAGGTGTTTAGTACACAGGATTTTTGCTGAAACAATTTTCTTGCACATAATTTGCATTTTTCCCAAAACAATCATGCTTTGAGCTTCGGTCTGCAGGCCTGTCTATCTGAACACCTTCCACTGTTACTAAATTCATTCAAATTAAGATAAGAGCTAATTCTGCACTCCAGGCTATACAAGTTACGGAGTGTTGAGCGTGCATTTGTATATAAACAATTACCCTTCACGTGCAGCAGAATATAGTCTTGAAATAAACAGTTTCATCAAGGAGTAACAGATGGAAGTGCTTTAGTTCCCATTTCTTATTAACACAAACTTGTCATTAAACTCTTAAAGTGTTAAAATTGGATAGCTCTGTGTTTTACTGCCTGATGGATGTTACACAGCTTACTTTGGTGGGCTGACACCTTGCAACACACACTCGTGGAAGTCACTAGTTCAGCCCTTTGCAGGTCAGATTTTCTACAGTTTGTTTAGATCTTCTGCTTTGGGTTGTATCTTGTGCAAAATTGAATTCTGAACTCCAATTAACATCTAATTCCACGTAATAGTTAAATAACAGGAAAAGGAGCTCATAGAAACAGACTGAGCTGGCCCTGGCACACAGACCCCACCTACATCTGCAGAGTTTAAGCTCCCAACAGGGGAAAATAGATAAATATTTGCTGGTATGGTTAAGTACTTCTGCATGCAGTTCTATTGGGTGACTGGGAAACCCATCTGAATGGGTTCTAGATCAGCCATCTATCCCTATGTGTCAACTGTGGCAGCTTGCAATACCATTTTGAACTCTTTGCTTCATCATTGTAAATGACTTTCCAGCCCCACAAAGTTTCTGGGTGGAACTTAATATGACGTAAACACAGATACCTACCTCTTTTGTTTTTTTTTTCCCCCCTGTCTCCAGGAAATGGAGAGTAAAGCAACTCGGCAATCCAACACTCAGCAGTATCACAGAGAGTTTTCAAATCAGGTCAATAGTTGAGCAGAGGATTTCCTTCTCTTGGGCAGAAGAAAAGCAAGGTCTCTGATAAATTCACAGGAAGCTGAAGAGACTTACTCAACCATATACTGTATTTCAACAGCACATCTCAAAACATTACCTTTGCATTTTCAGTTGAAGGATGTTTGGTTTGCAGCAGAGTTTCTGAGAAAATGTAAACCAAATACAGGTGAAGACAGTTTTTCTAGCACTTCCTGTACTCCACTATAGTCTGCGTAAGGCAGGAGATTTGTACTAAGCTGGCAGCAGGTAACTCCAGTGATTATAACAGCTCTAGTTCTCTATAAGCTGTGTTAGATTCATGCTATTTACTACTGGTCTTTCAGTTATTTTCAATAGCATGGTATTGCACTGCTTTTCCTGTTACTCAAGCACTACCAGTTTCTTTGGGGTTTTCCATACTGCAAATGCAGATTAAAATATTAAAGAAAGACTTTCATTATAACTTGTATGTAAACTGAGAAAACGTGAGCTATTACAAGTAGCTACACCTACAATATCAGAGACTTGACAATCCTTGTGTTTACAGACACCACGCTCCACATTTCTAGAGGTTTAGAAGAAAAAGGTTATTATCCCACAAATATTAACAAATTATTAACAAAAGGAAAAGTACCAATGTTTTGTAAAGTCAGGTAAGTGACATTTTGCCCTCTCAACTGACCCTGATTTCCATATGTCGCAGGTGAATTATTAAGAGAAGTCATCATTGTGGGGTTAACCAAGAGGTTTTATTAAACGATGATTGAATGATGATTAAACAGTTATTAACGAATAATTAAATGGTGGTCAAACACTCTACTACTTACTGCACTTCTAATAATTAAGCTAGCTTGTATACAGTATGTTTTAGATCCAACATAAAATGTCACTTACCTCGCTGTAGATATCAGATGCCGGGTAAGGGATCTCCAGACCTCGAGGAGTAACCTGAAGAGGTGTCCCTGCTCAAGGGGAGATCACTGCCGTGCAGCCCGCTGCCGTGCAGGAGAGCTCAACGGGCTCTGGGGGCTACAGATATTTGTAGCGTAAAGTGATTGACTCGTAGTCAAACTCCCCTTTGGTATATGTGCCAGTGTGCAGCCGTAGCAGTTTTAGTTTCCTCTGGTCCCAGCTCGCGCTGGTACTGTTATCTCCTCATAAGACATGGCCTAAATTCCTTAGGTTCCTGAGAAGATACGGCTTAGCACAATTTCTCAAGGTTTGCACAGCAGGGCTGGCTTCAGCTGGGCCTGTTTGTCAGCGATGCCCGAACCAAAGCACCGTTAACTCAGAGTGGGTGCACCCGTCACACTCCACCCTGTGACTACAGTCAATTCACTTTACTTCACAGAGTGGTGGTACGGTCACCTCTTGCCTCTGTGCTACAAATACAGGGCAGTAATGGCATCATGTTGTCTACTGGAGGATTAAGTGATAAATACAAAATTTAAAAGGGTTACTTATAAGACAGTTTCACATAATCAGTAGCAAGATATTCAGTGCATTTTACAATGAGATATACTGATTAGGCCAAAACCCAAACTTGAATATATAAAAAGACAGTAATAACAATACAAATCACCACAACAGCAAACATTATTATTACAGGATGTAACATGGCATTCAATACACCTGTTGCCATTGGAGACCATCCAAATAGGGTTTCCCACAAGTGGTGTTCCCCATCCTTCCTCACTCTTTCTAGCATGCAATGCATTTCTTCTCTGTTGTAATGTACAGTTATTAACGTGGTTTTGCTTTGTTGTCGTGTCTTTTGTAATAAGGCTTGTACGTCTTTATGTTCTAGTAGCTTGTGAAGCAGCACCGAGTTCATTCCAATGGAGGGAGGTAAAAGGTCTCAATATAGTGTGTAATTTTCCTTTAACAGTGCATATGGGGTCACTGGAGCTGTGTAATTAAAGTCACATCCAGTAATGTTTACGAAGTTACAGACACACAGGTTTGATTGATTGGGTACATTATGGGTAATATTTCCATCAACAGTTAAGTTTTCACAAAGTGTTCTTATACAGACACATCCATTAGCATCGAGTCAGTTGCTTCTTCAGGGCGCTTGCCAACAGGTAGTTTTATTTTTTGTTTCTGGCTGGTTCGGCATTTTAACAGTCAGAAGGGTGCTTCCATTTGTGTAGTTTAACACATCACATCTAACAGCGATGTCTCTACCTTGTGGGGTAATAAAGCGGTACCTTCATTTCACCCTTTCAATTTTTTGCTCCTTACTGTGTTGTTGGCTAGTGATTGTTACTGTTAAATATTGTGTTGGATTTCCCGCTATTCCTGTACTTCCATCAATTTTAAACATATATGGTGCAGGATGTACTGCAGCTACTGTATTGATTAGCACAAATAAAGGAAGCGTGTCAGGCTTGTCAAGGTGTAAACCGGGTCTGGTTCACACTGGCGATGATTACTTCTCCGAGAAGGATCAATCAGATGATCAATCCAATCTCCAAGGGCGTCATGCTGGTATTATCCTGGATATTGTTCCTGAAAGGAGAGATAATACAAGTCTCGGCGGGGTGTTTCCGGACGGGTTACCCCTTTTAGTTAGCAGCTAGGATATATCCACCTGGCGCTAGTACGATGTTTAGCTCCACTGAGCTATCGTGGGTGAAATGCTTACAGCCCTGAGGAAGTCTATCAAAAATAAATTGTATCCCATCCTAGGTAAAAGCAAATTTTCTTTTAGCCTCCTCCTGCAGCGGCACCGTAAAGAACATATCTTTTACACCTAGCATGGCCATCCAGGGGGGAGCGGCAGCCTGGAGGGGGGCGGTTAACGCGGCAAGGGTCGGCACGGCGGCCGTAAGCAGCGGTGTTTGCATTTAACTTTCTATAGTCTGTGGCTAGGCGCCACCTCCCGTCCGGTTTTTTAGGTGGCCACACTGGGGAATTATACGGGGAGTGCATTCGGGAGAGAATGGTTTTTTTTCCCAGGTCAGCGATGACCTCTGCAATACCGGCCCGGGCGGCGGCAGAGGTGGGGTGCCGAGGGACACGGGTCATTTTGGAGCCGGGCAGCGTGGGTACAGCTCGCAGCAAGCAAACTACTCCAGTTCACCGACGCCCATGGGTAGCTGCCGATTTTTGCTCAGCTAACCAAGGATACTCCGAGCAGCCAAAAGAGCAAACGCTACTGTCCAGCAATTTCCAAACTCGTCCTTGTACTACATCAAAGCCTAACACATTCTCTTTCCCTGATGCTACTGCTAATTGGTGTCTTGATAGCCTTTCCTCCCCTGGCAAGACAAAGTTTACTTTAGCCAGCAGCATGTTTTACTTTTGCTGGTAAATCCTGTTATTTTAACCCTCTGTCAGCTGTTTTAATGTGAGTTCTTTGGGCACCCAAACTTGAGGTTATTGAAATTTGAGCTCCTGCATCAATTAAAAATTTTACTAGCTGTCTTTGTGGGCTGATTGGGACATAAATGTGAGGGCTGTCTGTGTTATCCCATTGATAAGCTTCAATTCTCCAGACAGGCAGCCCAAGCTGCTGTCTGGGACTTACTCATTTTTTGTCTTCAAGATTTGCAATTCCTCCTTAAGAGGGCTGAAGGGGTTATTCGCAGGGTCTTTGGGGGTGGATGGTTGTTTGGTTTGTTCCGGATTCCCTGATATCTTTTGTTTTTCAAAAGCCTGGATCAGACTAAGTATAATCCCGGTTGGTTGGCCCTGTATGGCTACCCGAGGTATGCCTAGCGCTAAGGCTTTTCTCCACAGTTCATTACGCCTTTTTCGGGAGTCCACTACCTCAACAGGGAGTTTATGAGATTGGGGAAGGTGTTGGGGGTTCTGGCGACTCTGTTTTACTTGCCAGGTCCGTCTGCTATCTGCTTCAGCTCGGGATCGTCCAGCTGGTGTCAGTTTGTCCCACCTTATCTCTCGACCATGACTGACAATGCTATGCATCAGTTCTGCCCAGGTCGGGATGGGTCGGATGCTGTTCTGACCCTCCTGAGTGTTATACTCTATGTTTTGTCTTATTTCATCCCTTTTTGCAATGAGGTATGGTTTTAAGACAGCAGGGGCTCCCTTTATCAGTGGTCTCATGGCTTGGGGGTCTATAGGGGCAGCGATAGGGTAATTACCATGTGCACCCCTGTTGTTCATAGCCTGGAGGCAGGCTGCTTTTCTAACAGCAGTAGAAACTTCGCTTAATGATCTTATTGGTATAGCAGTGGGTTCCCCCCTATCCCGAGGGTCTATGCCCCCTGCCCAATACGCCACTCGTCGCGTGATAGAGTGAGGCTCGGTGTTAGGGTCTGGTCCCTCGTTCAAGAACACTCCTGGTCCCCAAAAGCCAGCCGCTACGCCTTGATCTAACATAATGTGGTCTCCTCCAGTTAAGGAGACGCGCCACAGATATTCAGTCTCGGTCTCGCCAGTTTTCCACCTGTATTTTTCTTGCAGATTGGCCAGTTGAAGGGGGTCCCATGGAATGGTCCTTGTGGAACTTCTCCGTTTGCCCCCTTGGGGTCCAGCAGATACCTCAGTTTTAATAATAGGGGCTACCTTAAATTCTGATTCATCTAATTCACTCTCCTTGCTAAAGTCTTGATCGGGGTCCTCCCAAATATTTCTGTCCCAATCTTCCGCAGACACGATTAGCTTACAGATTTTTACAGGATCTGAGGGGTTGGGGGCCTGAGTTATCATGAGTTCTAGTTTATCCTCCACCTTCCTGCGTTTTTCTTTTTCCTCCCCCAGTTCTTTCAACAATTGTTCTATTTGCAGAGATAACAGCATTTCTTGTTGCTTTCTTTGTTCAACCTCCTCTTGTAACATTCGCATTTCCCTCTCCTTGCATTCCTTATACTGACAGATTGCTTCCAAACACGTTCCCAACATTTTGCATATTATTGCCTTTTCTTTACCGTCTTTCATTTTCCCTCTTGCAAGGTTTAACTGTTCCTCTATCTTGTTCCAATTATCCCAGTTTTCGCACTCCCAATCTTCTGAAAATTTCGGTGAAGGGCTAACTCCGTGCCTCCGTAAGTAGTCAGTGATTGAACCTGCCATCCTGCTGACTATGCCACTTTTTGTCGCAGGTGAATTATTAAGAGAAGTCATCGTTGTGGGGTTAACCAAAAGGTTTTATTAAACTGTGATTAAATTATAATTATTAAATGGTAATTAAACAGTAATCAAACCGTAATTAAACGGCAGTCAAACACTCTACTGTTGTAGGGGGAGACTTAGACTGCTTAAAGAACCACCGCCAAAGGTAGCAGCAAAAGTGGTTTTATTGAAGTAAGATGTTGTAAAAGTGAGGCTTAACAAAGTCTGATGGCAA
Source organism: Fregata magnificens (assembly GCA_013389945.1). Lineage (NCBI taxonomy): Eukaryota > Metazoa > Chordata > Aves > Suliformes > Fregatidae > Fregata > Fregata magnificens. Next base: position 35,524 of record WAAD01019635.1, read on the forward strand.
GGTTCAATCTATTACTTACTGCACAGAGGATATCATAATGATTCAAAGTTACCAATACAAGATCTTAATGCCCTGCAATACAAGGTTAGGTGCAATATCGGTCACTTACCAAAGACCTGCAGTTGGTAAGGGGGTCTCTCAACCTTGAGGAGTAACCTTAGGAGGTGTCCCAACTCAGGGGGAGATCACCGCCATGCAGCCAGCTGCTTAGCAGGGAGAGCTCAAAAAAGGCTCACTCATATTTATGGAATAAAGTGGTTGGCTCGTAGTCAAATTACATGTGATGGAAAAGGTATGCATGAGACTCCTTGTACCCACAACTTTCTTTGTTCCTTGACAAATGAGTCTTGGAAGAACCAGCTGCTATTCATGTGTTAATCGCATGGTCAGTGTTCCGGTTTCCAACCTCATATACATCAAAGCTCACCATGTCACCCTGTTCCTGTGCAGGTTTTCAAAGAACAGGTTGGAACCAGAGAAGATCATGGCTCACTCACAGCCGAGACCTTTACCTCCTTTGGGGCCTGACCCAAACTACCACCAGTTTGGCCAAGGAGTTGAGCGCATCCGTCACATCTACTGCTTACTACACTTCTAATAATTAAGCTAGCTTGTATACAGTATGTTTTAGATCCAATATAAAATGTCACTTACCTTGCTGTAGATGTCAGATGCCGGGTAAGGGATCTCCAGACCTCGAGGAGTAACCTGAAGAGGTGTCCCTGCTCAAGGGGAGATCACTGCCGTGCAGCCCGCTGCCGTGCAGGAGAGCTCAACGGGCTCTGGGGGCTACAGATATTTGTAGCGTAAAGTGATTGACTTGTAGTCAAACTCCCCTTTGGTATATGTGCCAGTGTGCAGCCGTAGCAGTTTTAGTTTCCTCTGGTCCCAGCTCGGGCTGGTACTGTTATCTCCTCATAAGACATGGCCTAAATTCCTTAGGTTCCTGAGAAGATATGGCTTAGCACAATTTCTCAAGGTTTGCACAGCAGGGCTGGCTTCAGCTGGGCCTGTTTGTCAGCGATGCCCGAACCAAAGCACCGTTAACTCAGAGTGGGTGCACCCGTCACACCGTACAGTTTGGGAAACAATTTTGGAAAACAAATACCTCAATTCTTATATCCCCTTGCCTCCTATGTAATTATTCCAAACTCTTGTCTTACAGCAATGTTTCTATGATTACCTCCTCCTTACTTGCTCATCACTTTGTGCTTCTAATAGAAAAGGAAGATGGGATTTAGAGTCACTCACTCACAAAGCTCTGTTTAGCCTCGATTTTGGCTTTGACACCTTACAGCTTCTCCTGTCAGGCCATGCATCCACGGCTTTTCACCTTTACTGTGCCATTCCCTAGACCTGAACCCTCTCCCGTATCTTCTGCTCTTCTCTCCTCACCTTGAAATCCTATGTTAAGATACACCATATTGAACTATCCTTCTACTCCATCATCTGCTATATGCCCCTCTTTCTTATTTGTGTGGTAATTTTGTGGGGAAAGGAGTGCCTACAGCTTATTCGTATATTAAGTATGTCAAAACAATCATGGAGCTGAAAATATGACTACTCAGTGAACATCAAGATCTGGGTAATTTTGGCTCACTGTAGGCCTAGTATGTGACTTCAGCCTGTCCGTGCTTCAGATTTCCTTCCCTAAAATTGGACATAAATATCACTCCTCTATCCTCAGTGTGAGGATGAAAAACCAAGAGGACTACATAGAGATAAATATCCTACATATACAATTCTTCTTTGCAATTATTAGTCAAAATTGAAAGGCTTAATAAAAAAATTCCCAAGACTATCAAAACACAGTTCAAACTGTAGTTAAAAGTGTAACTTGTCAGACCTTCTGATCATTTACTCTAATGCCTGTGGGAGTCGTCTGTGCACAGCAAGCCCTGAGGGGCTCCTTCACCTTAGTAATGATACGGGTCAGCACCTCCCCAAATGGTGCCTCCAGCTGCAGCAGCGTCCTGCTGCGGCAAAACACTTCTTTGGGGCATAACTTTCGAACCTTAATAAACTAGGTCTCATAGGTAGAAGTAGGATAATTTTCTCAGGACTCAGCCCTGACTCACTCAGGAGGCTTTCCCACATTCAGGGAAAACCACGTCATTCAAGCCATCTTTAGCACAGATGATCTTTTACGCAAGATTGCTCAAAATATTCTGCAACCATTAAGAAAAGCAAGCACTGAAAGATTGCCTTTCATAGGTGTCCCAGCCTCCCATGTAAACACCCTAACCACGGACTAGGGACCACAGCCTGAGAGAGCTGGATGACACAATATTTAACTGAAGCTGAATAAAATCAGTTTTATGTTCTTGGTATTGACAGTAATGAGGCAGTATTTCTATAAAGGGAAGAAGGTAAATTCAGATCTAAAGTTAAGAGGGTTTTTCCAACAAACGTTGCCTACTTAGCTGATACTTGGAATCAGTACATACTTCTTTCCTTGCCTTTAAATTGCAGGGAGTGAGAGTCTCCTGGTGGCAAGCGAGCAGCACAGCCGTACAGCATGGGATGGCCGTGCTGCATCGCACAGGTCCATTCTGCAGCTTCGCCCAGGATCCCAACAGTGTCCTTTCACCGCAGCTCTGCGCATGGAGCCAGGGGAACATGTGCAAAACACAGGCTCAGGTGTGACGGTAATTCACCCTTGCCAAGAAATTCTTCTCTCTTTGCTTCTCTCTCCAACTCAGCCAGTCCTAGATGGTTACAGTTAGCCTCAGGCGCTTTTTTTATTTCTTGGTCTGTTTTGCACCCCTCACCCTTACTTTAAGCCCTGCAAACCTCCTTTGATTGAAGTTATAAGGGAGGGAGCCTCATTATATCCTGAGCTAGACTTGCATTTTCATATTTAGGAGCAATATGAAAAAAACCCCAACTTTGTTGATTTTTACAAAGCAGCTGCCATCAGCAAAACCTATTATGTGAGGTGGCTCAAAGCACAAAGGAATGACAGCTCAGTGCTAACATGTAAGATACAGACCTTCAGTCTATTAAAATACATTACATGGTGAGTCAGAACCCTCTCCTGGAAACAGGGAAAGGCATTTTGTCTCTTCTTTAAATAGTTGTGCTATTTCACCTCCACAAATATTTAGCACCCACAAATATGAGCCACTGACGTTCCTGCTTCCTTCAATTTTAATTTAATCCTACAGCAGGGAATGAAAAATGTATTAAGAGAAAATATTGTATATGATGCTCAGATGTAAATAGACCAGAATTACGGAGGTGTCAAAGCTTACAGTTCAGTTGCAGATTGTGGCTAGTTGGTTGTGTGTGTTTGTTTGTTTAAGCTCAACTGAATTACTCGAATTGCTGAGATTTCAAGTATTCCAGAAAGATATATGCACACAATAATTCTTATTTTATCTTATAGTTACACATAGATTCACCAATAGAGGGAGTCCTTTTACTGTCTACCAAAACTTTATCGAAGCGAATATTCACAGAGGTTTCAAATAATGACTGTGTCCCTGCTGTGCAACTATCATTGCACTAATAGCAAGAATGAAAAAGGTTTGCAAAATAAAGTCACCTCAGGGTATTTAGCAGATCAAAACATGGGGTAATATCAGCCATCCAATCACTAGAAGTGCACTGGAGAATTCAAGTGGCCATTTGTGTCATTACAGCAATTATATCTATGGGCACAGCTATGAAACATCTATGAGACTAATTACTTTTAAACACATTGAGAAGAATTATGTCAGATAACTATATAGTTCCCCTCTGTTGGCAAATCAATGTTTAACTGTAAAACTGGTTTGAGTTCTTTCCTGATATTGTAGTCAGAGCTCGTCAAAAAGCAGCTATTCAGTTAACCCCTGCTGCGGTTTGGAAAAAAAAAAATCATCTTTCTTCTACATTGTAATTTCATTAAAATACTGTGCAATTTTAATCACAACCAAACTAACTTGTATACAGTAAGACCTTCCCAACTTCACTTGCTCTTTCATCACAACATGAACCAAACTTTCTTTTGAACTATGAAAATGTTATTTTAGTATTTTGGAGCCGTTGTTTGGATCGTTACTGTTTCTGCTGCTTACCCTCTACATGAAGTGGCCAGTTCCCTTCTGACTCGATGGGAGGATTTCAACAGCTGATCCGATGATGGTATGAACCATGTTCCAGATTAGCTTGGACTCAGCATCTTAGTGCATTGAAGGAAGACAAAAATAAGCAGACATAACATTTATACTTACCACACCAAAGTAAACTCTTCACAACTACAATATATTGCCAGGGCTAGCAGAGTTCTGTGGAAATATTAAGTAACCAAACGAAGAACTGAGGAGCAATCATGTTTACTTGCCTAGAGGTATGGTGACTTACTAGCAGTATCATAAGGACAAAAATATGAGGTTATGGTCACATCTGTGTGACAGTACCTCCCCTGTTCTCACAGAAATCGCCATTTTTATGGCAGTTAAGACTTAAGTGCTCATGAAGCAACTGCTAAACCTCTGGGTTTTTTTTTCAGCTTGACATATCACAATGTGCCTTTTAAAAAAATAAAAATAAAAATAGAAAAGCAGTATTACCTGCATCAGTCCCCTCCCCTCCTTTCACTGGGACCTGGGTTTACACTGAGGTTCCAGCAGCAGCCCTAATCCCAACCAATTTTCTGCTGAAATCAGTTCATAATGGGCAAACCAGTGCCAAGGAAACTCAGAACCGAAACAAAACCAAACCTAATTGTTGATGGGAGCAAAATATGAGATTTTTTTCTTCTTTGCTTTCAAATGAGTAAAACTCTTCATTTTCTACTCCTTGTTAACACTGCAAACAGACCAGCTTTGCAAGTTTTGGACATCTGGCCATTTTAGATAAACATTCCAACCTTTTAAGTGTTTATAGACTAAACTGCAGAGCTAAATGTTTATGCTGCACTGAATAACTTCAGCATTGTATTTAACAGAAAGGCTGCTAAAGTAATATTGTTTCAATCAGTAGGTGAAGACACACGCTACTGAAACAACCAAAATTTTAAAGGAAGATATTAATACTAGTCTGTCCGTAAATATTTAGCACATCTCTGTGTAGTAGGCTTTATAGTTGGAATGTATAAAACTTCCAAAGTTAACATGGTTTCTAACTTTAAATCTATTCCCAGGCCTTTTGAAAAGAAGTAATTATACCTATTAGCTTATGTGAAAACTAGAATGTAGCTTTTTGTGTTTCAATTAGTGTATTCCTCCCCTAATTCTAGTTTAATATGAAATAAAACCCTGGCCTTGTACTTTAAGGAACGTGGCCTGAGATATCGCCAGGAACAGGATTTGGATCCTATTGTTATACCTGTGCAGGCCAAGAGTGAAATGTCACTTGGTCTTAAGAATGCCTTGTGTTCATTCTGACAGGTGCAAAACTACATGGAGCGGAGAACTGGTCTGGTCCAGAGGCGATAATTTCTGGAGCAAAATATCTGTTCTCAATCAAATCTCTACTCTGTTTTTACTAATGATCTAGCTTTTGCTGGCTCAGGTTAATTTGAATCACGTCTCTCCCTCCTTGGTATTTACACTTTTCTTACTCTTTGCAGACAGCAACAATATCTAATAGCGTGTAGATCTGAAAGTATGTCATTCACTCCAAAATACTGCTTTGTTTGCAAACTGAAAACAAACTGGGGTGCGATATTGCTTCTAAGAAGAAGAAAAACAACATGAAGAGGGTTGCATGGTGGCATCAGCTTGCAGGCTGTTATTCGTCGCTCAGCTTCTTGTGTAAAAAACGTTCCACGTTAAAGCAATACAACGCAGATGAGGATATTTCTTAATTTCTGTGGTTAACCTGCATGTTTCCATTTCACTGCGAGGTTCAGATGGATGTGTTTTCTGCAAGGTCAGGAGAGTTTGCCCTGGATCGGCTCCTCTGGGGTTCATACCATTACACATTTCCTGTTTTGCACATGACAACACAGTAAGCTTTTTCAAAGACACAAGCTGTATGTATAAGCCTTCTGAGCTGATTTACTACTGTACTATTGCAACAGAGTCAGACATTACGAAGCCGAAGGAAAGCACTCTTGACTGAAACCTTTGTCATCTTTCTGTCAGATCCTTCAGAACCTGAACTCAGGTCCACAGCTGACACAAGTTGAATTCAAAGAGCAACCACCTCAGGATTTAAACTGGGTTTTCAAATCCCTAAATATAAAGTGATCGGATATAGCATTTTCGTTTTGTCTTTTGTCCATTGCTTAGCCAAGGCAATTTTCACTGTCTCAGAGTAGCTCCACTAGCACTTGTCGAGTCTGGTAATATGAAGTTACCAGAGACTCAGTACAGACACATCCTTTCTAACGAACCCAGAGGTATTCAGGCAGCAGTTCCTGAACCAGCTGTTAAAAACTGGCATCGCTATTCCTTTTCCAGAAACTGCTTCACCTATGCTCAAAACGGCAGGCTGTTCCTCACCCCATACAGTTTTCTGAAAGTTCTGAGTCATTTAGAGGTTGAACATATCCAGTGATTTACCATAACTCTGTTTTTCTGCTATATTACAGATAAAGTAGTGTTTTCAAAGGAACTAACATCTTCAGGAGTCTTCCATTAATATGTTGTATTTTTAAAGGATCTTTTTACAGAGAGGGCAACAACAAAAGCATGGAAAGTACAGAGAGAAGTATAAAGGAAGTGACCGGCGAGAGACACAGTTTTGGGTTTGTTTTTTTTTTTTTTAAGCAGTTCAAGTGGAGATGCAATTCAGACCTCCATCTGAAAGGCCCAATGGTGATCTATGACACTGGTGCAGAGGAGAGGGCTATAATTTTAACATGGTTTGTATCAGCCAAGTATCACTGAAATTACGCCTGAAGACTTTTTCCAAGACTGCTGGAATCACAGTTCAAACCAGGATGATCCATCCCTCATGCACATTTCTATTGCTGTCTGGCCACAGAGCATCTTTGGAGCATCTTAAAGATAACAAAGAAACTGTCAGGTTTGTCTCAGTGGGGGACATGATCTTGAAATATAGCTGTTCTCTGGACAGGAAACCGAACTATAAAGCAGGACTTTGACTAATTGATAGAACCTGATAGTCCCCAAAATTGGGATCGTTATGCGTAATTAACAAAACTCTTTCCTATGAGAAACCTCTTGCAGTACGTAGGACAGAACAGCAGGAGGGGATGAAGGCAGCCTTCATTTGTGGGAGCTGCAGCCCCCGCAGCCAGCGGGGAGTTTTCTGCGTTATCGCCCCAGAGGAAGCTCTGCATTGGAGGCGCCCGGCTTGCGTGCTCCTGCAATCGGGAAAGGAGGACATAGACAAAGCTGAGCCAGAAACAGTGCATTGTCCTGCAAGCCATTGCTCTCTAAACTTAACGTTTGGGAAATTAATTCAAAGCAAGAATTTAAGAAAATATATGGAAACATCGTCATTTTCTTCTGGCATTTCCAAGGATCCTGGCCACAGGGTATTTCATCAGTAAGCCACCAGCCTATATCCAGCTTCAAAGATCAACCATCTGACTTCACACACAATGAAAAACAGCTACAGGGAACAACCTGATGCCTGCTTGAATCCCTCAGTGAGCTCTGTGCAGGCAGATCCATAAACAGGGTGCAGGGCTGCTTGCATGAAATTCAGTACAGGACTGGAGCTGAATTCTCTGTTGACAGCTGTTTGGTAGCGTGCAACACCCTAACTGGTGAGCTCAGATCAATCCTCAACAGGCACATGCTCACCTCTTAAAATAGAACATTCTGGCCATAGATTGTAAAAAGACCACAGATACACATGCTATAAAACCTAATTACCATCGCAGCCCACATCATGGCCTGCCATTGCCTATGATGCGTAAAGGAAGGTTTTACTCTCCAGGACTCTGACAGCTCAGCATGCTGACTTTCCACCCCTGCAGTACACCGAAGAAATATACCAGAGGAGAGATTTTTATCTATTTTTCTATAATTAAATATTTTTACAGGACTGACATCATAGATGCTAGAAATAGGGAAGAAATATCATTGATTCGTCTAGTTGTATTCCATGCCAAAACAAGAGTGATCCCAACTGTACATTTCCTCGTGCTCCAGCCAAACTGCTGTTGTATCTGAAAAGTGGTTCCACTGCTTCCATCTTTACAGCCTAATAGAGTTCACCATCAGCAGAGTAGAAAAGTTTCCCTTTTCTGCCTACAACGTATTAGTCTCTGTTATACCATCGTTTAATTACTCACTTCACTCACCAATGTTTGTGTACATCAAGTATGTGCCAGAATTTACCTTGAATTTTCTGCAGGGAGACTTCAACTCTTTGAGGGTTTGAAAAAACTAAATTCCCTATTCGTGGCTCTGCTAATGTACTATATGAAGTGCTAACAGGGTGCTTAATCTTTCCTCTGCATATGTTTTCTAGTCTGTCCATATTATCCAAATATAGTAACTGGGTACTGAATATCAATTCAATGACCAGTTTTGATCACTACCTTCTACACCTACAACTCCAAGCTTGCATCATATGTATTTCATTGCCAGAACATTGAATAAACATATCTAAGCTATGACATAATTGCCACCCTCCTGTATTTTTTAGCTTCTAACTGTCCTTCCTTAAAAAAATGACAGCATAGAAGCTGCAATGATCCATGGCAAATGAAATTTGTTCATTTCTTACTGAAGCATCTTATTTCCATAGTTATTTCTCAGTCCATTCTAACATTTACAGTTTCCTCTCAATCTGGTGTTATCTGAACTTTTTACTAATATTCTGCTCCTGTTTTCTTTTACAGTAGGTTCATGATGTAGTTTCAATTCATGTTTCTAAGAATCAGTAGTTCATCTATGTACAGAAGATTAAAAAACAGAATAAACATTTGTTCAGTGTTATCTCCCACTATACCTTGCATTTGCAATCTATTGCTTCTAACCCTGAGTTCAACTCCAAATTTATTACACTCCAGGCTTTCAAAATCTGTCTGAAGCTTATCAATTGAAACTCTACAGTCCTAGTAGTGGAAGCTTAAGAAACTGTTTACTTATCATCTGTGTCAAATTACACTCTCACTTCTACCTATATGATCAGAAATAGAAGAGTTAAGCAGTTAAGCAACTTAATTTTAAAAATCTCTTTTTCCAGGATTGGGGCGGGGGGCGGGGAAGGCTTTAGTAGTGCAACCAGGTTACTAGATACAAGTTATTAACAGGAATTACTTACCTTCTTTATTGATATATAAGGAGTAAGACACTATTTATTTTTAAAGCAATCTAGTATTCATATTAGATACTAGTGTCTAATAGGTAATAATAGACCAACATGACCAAATCACACAAAACCCAAGCTGAGTTATGTAAGAGGACTTGCTTCAGAATATTCTGCAAAACAATTCCTGATGTTTTTGAAGAAAGTTTACATTCAAAATCCACTTGGATTTCTAGTCAGGAAAGGCCCAGTGAAGTAGGGGAGATCTCCCCTCAAGATAACCCTTTAACAGCTCTCCCTTGGAAACTGGATATGTAGAGGGATAGGAATAGAGTGGCAGAGAATGCATGCTTAGAACAAGAGAAAATAGCAGCTGCTACTATAACTGTGATACATTTCTGCTTGTAAGACAGCTTGAAAGTTGCAAGGGAGTAAGTAGTAAGCAATACTAACTTAAAAAAAAAAAAACAAAATAAAACCTCTAATTCAGTGCCTAATTCAGCGTGTGTAATTTTAACCTCTGCTGAATGGCCAGCTGAACACAATGAAACAAGGACAAGCTAAAGAGAAGTCACAGGAGATTTAGGTGGGATTTTGAGCAAGGTTCTAACTCCACTCCCAAACTCAAGTGAGCTCTTACTAATCCTATCCTTAATAAATTATCATTTAAATTGACATGGCTACTAATCCTATTACTAGTTAGGTACAAAAGCCACTTTATACGTGTAATAATTCCACAAGCATTGAGTTTTCCATTCAACAGGCCATCTAATGTCTGCAGTTCAAGACTGGGGCACGGCACTTTTGGCAGGGGGGAAAAAAAAAAAAAATCTCAGTCCTCAGTGTAATTGCAATAAATTGATAATTAACTGCTTAACATGGTGTGTAATGAAAGGTCGAGGGTAAGGTGAAAGAGATGACTTTCACCCCTGCTACAGTTTGATAGCAGGAAGACTCCTTTGGATCCTGCAGATTTACATAGGCTGTTGGTTGAAAAGAAAATATTGTGTGGATTTCTATGAGGCTTCTGTGAGAGGCAACAAAAGTTGTCCTTTCTGAGAAATGTACTCAGAATGAGAATATCTTCTGCTGGACAGCTTGGACAAAGAACTGGAACTGCCAAGAGCTGAGGAAAGCTGCCAAAAGAGAAGGAAGAAAATTAAGCAAGAGAAAAGCGCTAACATTTTATCAACAAAATCTTTAGGGTAGGGAACAGCAAACTTACAAATACCGACAGTCACCGTACACAGAACACTCTGAAACAGGAAAGAGCCAGCAATTCCAGCTGGGGAGCACAGTAAAAGTCTTTGAACAGGAAATGGGGAGATCACATTACCATCATTCAAAATGTTGATTTTCAGAGGGCCCAGATAGACAATAAAACAAACAGTTACAATCCTATAGCCCCTTTTAATACTATGAGTAGTAAAAAAAATGCAACGTATGAACTGGAATTAAGACGCTCCACAGTCTAACCTGCAAGCACCCTTATGGATTACCTGTAAACTGCAGGAAATAGAGTCTCAGACTTCACTCAATAAAGTGTGATGCACATATATCAGACTACAGACACTTTCAGATAACGTTTTGCTGCCAGTCAGCAATATCTGGGCTTTGTTCAATTATTTCCTGGATTAAAATAAAATTTGTATCAATTGTTGCATGAAAACAACAAGACTAAGCTATTAAAACTCCTATGCAGAACTACAATTATACAGTCACTCAATTGTTATGACTATGACTTCAAAAGTAAAACCAACTTTTTTTCCTCCATATCTGAGATAGGTACAAAACCCTCAGAAAACCAACACCAGCATATTCCAGAAAGTTTCCAGAAAATACAACCAATGACGTGGTACTGGTGAAGCAAGAGAATATTTAAGTTCAGTCCTCAAATAAACTGTCATTTTTCTTCATTCCAAGCAAGCATTCTCACATATGCTTTTATATGAGTTTGGGAAGGAATTTCAAAGAAATGTCTTTAGGTTTTTTCTACTGTCATGTAATCAGGTCTGACTTTAACAAGAAGTTACACCTGACTGTGGAAACTGAGCTGCTGCATTACTGCCACAGAGAGATTAGATACTACTAAAATTAAGAACATGGAGCCACATGCCATGCTTTGCAGCATAGTTACTTCTCTCATTACAATCTTCAGCGTATGCTTCTTCAGTAGTATGCAATTTGGTGTGGTTACATGGAGTATGTGTCTATGCATCTGTATACGCATATGCATTCTATATTCCAAATAAATGTGGCAGTTATCATATATACCTACTATTGGAGTTTTTATTTTAGCCTTAGCTGCACATGACTAATAGTATCCTGTTTTATTGGTTGGAATGTGCATGTAAGAGAATAAGAAAAAACGGCATCCATTTGTTTGCACGATTAGCGAAAGCAGTCCTGTGTAAGGATCTCTTGATTACCATTGCCTGTATAAATTATTATAAAAAACATACAGTAACTGGCACTGAACTCTACGTGGCAGTAATGTACCAGCTCAGTCTGTCCAGCCAAGGCTTAAAATAGGTAGGGGATTACATGATGCAGGTGTAAATTAGGGATGTATTAGGACTGGGCCCCGTGAACTTCGAGGAAAAGAAACAAACCCTGAAACAAATGTAAAGAATTTATGATTTACCACAATTTAGGGAAAGCACCTCCGCCTCTCTCCTGCACGACTAGCAAAAATTGCCCTTCACCTTTCTGAGAACGTATTTATGCTTGGTAGAGTCTTCAAAACGTACTTATGTTTTTGAGGTCATCCTGTCTGGCTTTGTAGGATCTTTTGGAACAGAGCTCTGCAATTTTCCACCCTAAGACATCTGATAGCTACACCAAAAATAGCCCGGTGGCAGTTCCTCTGTTGAAGATACACCTACTGGTATGTGTCGTGCTGATCATAGTTTAGAATCCTCTTGGACCCTCAAACTACTGCTGATGCCCTAGGGACTGTAACAGAATGAGTCTCAGTGTGCTCTTTAAATGATCATTAATAAGTTATGCCCATAATAATCCACATTAGAAGTGTATCTATTTTCTGCACATCAAGTATATACGACTTACTGTGTTCTCTGACCACATGAGGGGAGAGGGGGGATGCAAATCAATGCAGAGAGGGTATGAAGAACATCTTAGCATTGTTTGCACAGCTGTGGTGTCATTTTTTTCCCCTGGCACAACATTTTCCAGCATTCCTGTCCCAACCAGTTAAATACTCAACAAAAATCAACAAATTACCTCTGATAATTTATTAAGAGCCAATAGTTAGAAGAGCTTGACAAAGTCCTGCTTCTATGAATATCCACTCAGACAGCTTAGAGAAATTTGAACTAGTCTCTCACTAGGGTTTTCCCCGAAAACCACCTCACCCGTAGGGCTGCTAGGATGTGCAGTAGTAACTCACACCCTTGTACCTCAGGAGAGACTTCCATAGTTACCCTATGGCAGTTAGCAGCAGTGAATGCTGTTGCAGCAGGAATGCTTCCAGGCAGGCTTTGCTTTATATTTTTCTTCATATACATCAAATAGTTGCATTCTGTGTGTAAGCAGTATCAAAGATTATATCAAAAAGAATAAAAATGCTTGAAAAAGATTAAGTGCAGCTTGATAACTTACTTTAATTCCTCCTTAAAGGAAGCTTTATAGTATCTAGCTTGCTATTCTGACTAAAACATCATTTTCACCATAAGGAAGAGAGTACAGTGCTAAAGGCCTAAATTTCTGCACTGCAATATGAGCCAGCACTTTCTAGTTTGTTTACTGTTCAAAAAGATGTTCCTACTTTTTTCAGCTGATAAAATGGAATTTCTGGAGCAAGTAAACTGATTAAAAAAAAAGAATAAAAGAAAAAGACAATCAGTCTTCATTATTCTATCACCTTCCTGTAGCCTGAAGATATTAAGACACTATATCCAAATTAGTTTCTTGATATCTCCAGTCTTGCTTGTTTTTCCGTTTATGGTTTTTAGCAGTATAATTATTGCATGGATGAACTTTCCAAATGGGAACCTACAGAACAACACAGTGAGGCTTGGAAAAGTCTAGCCCATTTCCTTCTTTCAGACATAAGTTTGTAAGAACTGTCTTATTGAAGAAGCACGGAAACTGAAGCCACCTCAAAATATGAGCAAGAACCAAGGTAATCATATTGATCATAAGCTAAATTGCCATGAAACGTAATACACACCCAACGTGAAGAGAGGAATGGATTAGGTAGGGTGAGGGGGAAGCATCTTGAAAAGTGAGAGCATGTTTGATAGCATCTTCCTGTAAGGTGTAGAATATCACTGCTCTACCCTGTGAGCCTTTCGTTATCACTTTCCAACTGCTGGCTTCAACCTGGAGTGGAGGAAGGTTACTCATGTATGTGCTAATTTGGTCAATTTATTCTCTAAGAGTTGCCTTGATTCAACATAAACATAAGAAGTCAAAAGTTAAGAACTGCATGTACTGAAGTACATCATTCATCTTCCTATCTTCCCATGCACTTATTGCAGGTGTGGTATGCAACACATATTATTATTATCTGGTAACTTGAAGAAGGTCTGTCCTCAGCTTTGAGACTAATGGTACAGAGAGACAGGAAAGAGAAGAATATGGAAGGCGTTAAAGGATTCAGATCCTAGAGACTTGAACTTCAAGTTTTACTTTAAGATTTTTTTTGAGAAGGCAGATGATAAAACCCCATTTCCCCCAATCCGCTTAATTACCTGTAGGAAAAAAAAAAAATCATTCCTGCAAGTCCAAAAAGGTATACAAAGCTTTGATATCCAAAAGCAAGGAACGCAGTTGGACTGACAAATTGCTATTAAAAGTAATTTGGAACCAGCATGATCCTTCCATGTGCTCCACGCAATCCAATTTCTTGGATTTACAAACAAGAGTAGATGTGCTGATTTTTAGTGGGAAAGTGATTTACCTCTATATATGGTATTGGTGAGGCGAACTAGAATACCGTGTAGAGCTGACATCCACATTTTAGTGAGGCCAGCTGAAGTTTGGAGAGCAGGGTAGCAGAAAGGAAACACTTAAGAAATTAAAATAAAAAACCTTTTGAATTATTTTTTTGCTTAGTAATAGAAGGCCTCAAACTATTTAATCTAGCAAAATGAAAAGGCAATGTGATTACAGGACAAAAGAACCTCCACAGAAAGCAAGCACTGTGTAATTAAAAACTCTACCTGGGAGGCAGGTAAGAAAAAAAAAAAGGAAAAAAAAATAGAAAATCAAACTGATAACTAGTGGCTGAGGCTGCTTTTAACACAGAGGGTGATTAATCACTGGAGTTGATGCCCTACCTGTTGCAGGGGTGTTTTTCAGATCAAGAAGATATTTTTAGCCAAAGATATTAGAAAGATTATACAGTTCTTGGCAAAATTCAATAGCTTGCATACTAGAATTGGTCAGAATAAACATTTCCATAGCCTCTGCCAGCTTTAAATTCTGTGGAGAGTTAGACCTTCCTCACATTTTGAGGTGAAGTTTTTGATTCACTTTTCTACACAAAACCCTGTTATCCACTAAGGTATCTAGTAACATCAAGTGTATTTTTAATAAGATTGCTACTTCACAGCAGTAGAAAGGAAAAAATGTGAGCACACACAACGAAACAGTTAAACCCAGTGCTAAAATGCAAGCCCGAGGGAACTGAACCATATTCCAGCCATGTCTGCAGGGTTGAGTGGTCAACTAATTAGGTAAGTCTTTTTGTAGACAACTGAGAGAGTCATGTAACAGGGATTTTTTTTTTTTTCTATTCCTTCCCAAGAAAAATACTGAATACATTGAAAGAGAATAAACTCACACATCAATAAAATACACCAGAAAACACTCATGAGAAAACACACCATCAAATCATTGATCAACAGGTCTTCTATGCCTGCACAAAGCTACATACTACTGCAGACATGGGGGCGGGGGGGAAGTAGTTGAGCTTGGAAATACCCAGGTTCCCATCATGAAACTCTTTACATGTTTAAAAGTTCTTCTCTAAGCAATTTAAGAGCCAAATGAGTGGGAAGAAAGAGGTATATAGGTGAAGGCAACCTCCTGAATACTTACATATGACTACCAAAAGGCAAACAGTCTGTATTTTCTGGGTACGATACATAGCATTCCCTTTTTCTTTTGATCACTATATTTTTCCAGTTGGTTATTTCTGACCTTGATTCTTCTATTTGTTTCAGAAAGATCAGCCAGGGCAAACCCTGACACATTCCAGGTCAAATGCAAATTTATACTCCGTGCTCTTGGTAATTTGAAATGGGATGAAGACCTGATCAG
>WAAD01019635.1:52141-73179 GCA_013389945.1 Fregata magnificens
TTGGTCAGAATAAACATTTCCATAGCCTCTGCCAGCTTTAAATTCTGTGGAGAGTTAGACCTTCCTCACATTTTGAGGTGAAGTTTTTGATTCACTTTTCTACACAAAACCCTGTTATCCACTAAGGTATCTAGTAACATCAAGTGTATTTTTAATAAGATTGCTACTTCACAGCAGTAGAAAGGAAAAAATGTGAGCACACACAACGAAACAGTTAAACCCAGTGCTAAAATGCAAGCCCGAGGGAACTGAACCATATTCCAGCCATGTCTGCAGGGTTGAGTGGTCAACTAATTAGGTAAGTCTTTTTGTAGACAACTGAGAGAGTCATGTAACAGGGATTTTTTTTTTTTTCTATTCCTTCCCAAGAAAAATACTGAATACATTGAAAGAGAATAAACTCACACATCAATAAAATACACCAGAAAACACTCATGAGAAAACACACCATCAAATCATTGATCAACAGGTCTTCTATGCCTGCACAAAGCTACATACTACTGCAGACATGGGGGCGGGGGGGAAGTAGTTGAGCTTGGAAATACCCAGGTTCCCATCATGAAACTCTTTACATGTTTAAAAGTTCTTCTCTAAGCAATTTAAGAGCCAAATGAGTGGGAAGAAAGAGGTATATAGGTGAAGGCAACCTCCTGAATACTTACATATGACTACCAAAAGGCAAACAGTCTGTATTTTCTGGGTACGATACATAGCATTCCCTTTTTCTTTNTTTTCAAAGGCCATGAAAATACTTCAGCAACATTTGTCAAGCCAATGAATTAATCTGAAAACATTTAAAAGAGCAATTCATTGTCCCCTCCTATTCCTCTGCACTACAACCAACATAACAGCAAAGGAAACCTATTACCCTGCTTTTTGTGTCACATTTTTTCCTAATCATGATCCCGCTAGGAAATATCTGCTGCATGTACTGCAGATGAGAAGACCTCCTCAGCTAAGTCGGCTCTTTTTTAAAATAAGTATTTGCAATCCACATTGCATAGCTAGAGCTCACTGATAACACCTCTGACCTGAAGGGGAGTACCACAAAGCCGCCCTGTTTCACCTCAAACCTGAAGGGGAGTACCACAAAGCCGCCCTATTTCACCTCAAACCTGTCCAGTTGGACTGTTAGCAGTGTACCCGATAACGCACAACAGCGTTTTGCATATAACTTTTAGGCACAACAGATATGACATTGATTTAAAACTGGAATGTTCTCAGTGGCACGTTTTATGCTTAGTCTTCCCAAACATCTAATCTTATTTGAACCCCCTATGTCCAGCCTCAAGGTAGGAAGGAAAATTTAAACTATAAAAGGCACTTAATAACTTTACTCTTCATCGTAAAGCAAAGTGCAAGAGAGTGAGATAGCTACAGTTCAAGGTAAGGAGGAGAATAGTGAACCTTGTCTATCCTATGAACACCAAACTACATGATACGATCATTTCTGATCTTAGAAACTGACCTCTAGGACTACCGTAATGGACACAGTAGATGGATCTACACAGATGTGACTGGACTATCCAGGCAGGCCTTGTGATGAGCTTGGCAAAACAGAGAACAAGATATAATCCCTTGATAAAAAGGCCAGACAATCTAACTAAAAAAATGGACAAAGGAAGTGAAAAGAAAGAAGTGAAGGGATTTTCCTAATGCCATAGAGTAGTTTAGTGACTGAACGAGTAATAGGAATACAGCTCTTCCCAAGTCCTGTCTACTGCCCTAACCACAAGATGCGCTGCTGCATACCAGCAATTATTCAAGATCAAGACTTTACTGTGTATTGATTCACTATTTAGAAGCTGAAAACAGACAAACAGTTCAGAAGTGTAGTAAGAAATCAATGGATCACTGTTAATTTCCTTCCCAGTATCCATTGTTCGTTATGAGATGCTTCAATACAGCATTTATGGGAGCTCTCTAAGCAACAATGCAGCCCTTCTTAATCCAAGCAGTAACATACTTTTCAAAGTTTCATTTCCAAGAAGATACTTCAGGAGCTAAAAGGTTTAAAATTTCTGAGTTTATCAACCTCTTTGGGGGGAAAAAAGAAAGGATTGGCAGGCACAGCAGTGAAAACAAATTCCCCAAAGAAGGGGAGAAGTTTGGGCACTGAATAGAAAGTGGAAAAAAGGCCAAAACATGAGTTGTGAAAACTCAGACTTCTAGAGAGTGTTCCTACAAGATCTCACATTTCTTCACAGACAGTAACACGTCTAGAGTTATAACAATATTCAGAGATAGGTGAGGGTAGCCCTTTCCCTGCAGATTAGTTATCCAAGGTGCAAAGAAGATAACATTCTCAAAGCCTGACTTTTGCTGCAAAACTAACAAAGCCAGGTGAAATATTTTCTGGTGTTGATATGAAACTCATTCAAAATAGCAGACTTTACTAACACACAATGCTTTAAACATCCTGCAGAGCAGCAAAGGGATTTTTTTTTTTAATGCAGCAGTATAGGAACACTGTCAATCATTTATCAGAGGCCCATTGTACATAGTGCTGACACCAAAATTCAGTTCTCCACATCATGTAAGCACTGATCTAGACTCACCCTGATTTTGCTTATAAACATAAGTAATTTGTATTTCTACAGCAAAGTAAAAAGTAAGAAAGAAATTTCTTCCTTCTGAGAGAAAGAACACATCAGCAAGTCCTAACAGGTAATTACAAGAGAATTACACTGCATTAGCAAATATTTTACAGAGTGTGTTTAATAGGTGTATAGAAACAGATGCAGTATTTTTGGCCAAACTATTTAAATGTAGATAGTAATTGACTATTTGCTACCGTAGCTAAGGTTAAGAAGTGATATTTTAAGGAAAACAAGTGGTCAGGACTCCAAAACACAAGTGCCCATGCATTCATTTGGTACAGTCATGTGGCTGTACAGATGCTGTGTACCAAACTCTGTTAGAATTACACAGTTTTCTCTTCACACTAGAGAAGTGTGGTCCTATAAGGTAAGACTAAGGTTTGTGTTTTACTAAATGGAAAAAACTGCTGTGTTGCTGTCTGTATAAGCTGCATTGTGGCCAATCCTTGGCCAAAGGATAAATATATATGGTTTACTATTCTACCAATACATAACCTCCATTGACACATACACTCAAGAGGCTCCCCCTCTTCCCTCCTAGGGGAGGGCTAACCCCCTTCAACTCAACAGTTACGCAATTTAGCAACATTTCAACTCTATAGCTAAAATTTCAGACTTTTGTAGCACTGAGGAGATTTAACCAGTGACTATTTTCAAGACAGTAGAGCAAGACATTAAAAAAAAAAATAAAAAAATTAGGTCATGCACCGAGTCATCTGAATAATGAATTCCCTTATGTATCCCTAGAGATCCCAAAGTTAACACCAAATACAAGGGGGTTTGGACAAATTCTGCAAGACAATCTAGCTTAAGCTAAGTCTCAAAAATCTAGTATGATGTATCAGATATTGGACAAGACAGTCAAAGGATAATAATAATAATATGAAAGAAATTTGTCCATGGTAAAATATTCTTTTTCTGTTAAAAATCAGAAACTGATCTTTTTTTCCTGGTCATATTTGTACACCATTTTTCCACAGAATCTGACCTAATCATAACTTACTGAAAAGATGAAAAAAACCACAGCCCGTTACTTACACCATATTTTGTGTTGGATGAAAACTGGGAAGGAATAGCTGCATTAACTGCTGACAGATCATCAAAAGCCTTCCAGGAAACTAACTTACTGTCCATGTAGAGCAATCAACAGAATTACTGGGTCTTAAGTAACCAGTGCTCAAAACAAACTGGGAGGCACCATTCCAATAGCCACTTTTTAAGCCTGAAAACAAAGAAATTGGCAATTGCTAATTATAATAATTACTGCTGGATGAAATCTGGGTGATTCTCACTTTATCCTTAAGCCAGGTGTAGCCTGAAGTAGGAGGCAACAAATTCAGGTATCTCAAAATATACTGCTTCAAAGCAGAGGAAAATACTTTGTAAGTTTTTAGAGAAAGGAAATAACAATTAAAATCCTAACGATGCACATTAAAATTTAGCAGCTGTTCTAAATTTTTCATTTGTAAATTGTTTCATGAAGCATCATGAAATAAACGCTGGCATCCTATACTTTTGGTTTTGTTATTTTTAGAATAACCGAGACCAGTTTTCATCTAATGGTGATTCTCAATGTTCCTTCTAAGGCTTTCTTGATTTGTGTTGTTAAAAAAAAAAAAAAAAAAAAAAAAAAAGTCAGATGATGTAGGAAGATGTTTACTTGGAGAAAGTTTGTCAGAGTATATAGCTTCAGTCAATTCAAAGATTTAGAGCATACAATACTTGAAAATTTCTAATTAACTGTAGTCCATAATAAATCATTCCTTTATAATAATCATAAACATTTTAGTGGGAAACTAGTCAAAAGTTATTAAGGACAGCATAGTCCAACACTGAGGTAAAAAGCATCAACTGCTCAGTCAAAGCAGTGTGGTTTCTTTAAAGAAAATCTGTTCCCTCCCTCAACAATTTGACTACATTAATAAGTTAACAGAATAGGCAACAATAGAGTTTATGTGCTTTTTCACAAGGCATTGTGAAGAGTTGTCTCACAAATATTAATGATGAAAATAAATAGCTGTGAGCGCACATGCATGTAACCAGAGACATACATGCATATTCCCGCTAGGGGAGAAATAATATAACACCAAAATCTGTTCTTCCACAGATGAAGAAAAATGAATACCGGAATAACCAAATCTGTATTTATGAATATTATTGATACATTTATTAAAGATTGGAAAGCAGCACATGAAAGTCATGAAATGAAGGTGTTCTGAAGGAAAGGATTTCCAAAGTAGAACTCTGTAATTTACTCCATTCTTAATTTTTTGTTAAGTTTTGTCATAGTTTTTTGCAGATGTATTAATTTCTCAAAAATTATTTGCCAAGTCCTTCCGACAAATAATTTTTACACTGTAGATCATATGGGAGCAGTCTATTACAAGGATTGGCTACTCATTATATACAGCTGGCTTTGTTGGCAATGTACATCACTGGGTGTTTTTCTGAGTATGCAGATGTATAGGAGTTCATAGAAATATGCAGAGTATTGATGAAAAGTGCATTTCAGTTCCATTCTCTCCCTCCCAAGGCTTCTCAGCTGAAACTACATGCAAGCGATGACTTGCATCCAGTTGACAGAAAAATACCAGGCATCCTGCATGGCCAGTGCAGGCAGACTGGTTCACACTGCACAAGTGCCCCGCATGATCAGGCCTCCATCAGCTAGGGTGCGTACACTATGCGGCCAAAAGTCTCCTACAGCAATGAAGATGCTGATGACAACATAGCAGGCAGCAGTTAAATGAAAAAGAGCAAATATGGAAATTAAAAAAATTCAACATTTTAGTGAAACAGCATATAAGCAATGACTTACTAAATTTTGTGTTTTGTTTTGGTCTGTACCGTTTTAAAAAGTCAAAGCAAAACACAACAACGTTTACTGGGACCAATGCCTCTGAACTTGTGAGCCAGCTTATCAGGTCACACCCTGCCTGTGACTGGTGACCTCGGTGCCCGGGAAGATCATGGAGCGGCTCATCTTGAGTGAGCTCACCGGGCAGGTGCAGGACAACCTGGGGATCAGGCCCAGCCAGCATGGCTTCATGAAAGGCAGGTCCTGCCTGACCAACCTGATCTCCTTCTATGACCGGGTGACCTGCCTAGTAGACGAGGGCAAGGCTGTGGAAGTTGTCTACCTGGACTTTAGTAAGGCCTTTGACACGGTCTCCCACGGCATTCTGCTGGAGAAGCTGGCAGCTCACGGCTTGGATGGGCATACACTTTGCTGGGTAAGAAACTGGCTGGATGGCCGAGCCCAGAGAGTGGTGGTGAATGGAGTTAAAATCCAGTTGGTGGCCGGTCACGAGCGGTGTTCCCCAGGACTCAGTTCTGGGGCCGGTTTTGTTCAATGTCTTCATCAATGATCTGGATGAGGGGGTTGAGTGCACCCTCAGCAAGTTTGCAGATGACACCAAGCTGGGCGGGAGTGTCGATCTGCTCGAGGGAAGGAAGGCCCTGCAGAGGGATCTGGATAGGCTGGATCGATGGGCCGAGGCCAACTGTATGAGGTTCAACAAGGCCAAGTGCCGGGTCCTGCACTTTGGTCACAACAACCCCATGCAACGCTACAGGCTTGGGGAAGAGTGGCTGGAGAGCTGCCCGGCAGAAAAGGACCTGGGGGTGCTGGTCGACAGCCGGCTGAACATGAGCCGGCAGTGTGCCCAGGTGGCCAAGAAGGCCAACGGCATCCTGGCTTGTATCAGGAATAGTGTGACCAGCAGGAGTAGGGAAGTGATCGTGCCCCTGTACTCGGCACTGGTGAGGCCGCACCTCGAGTACTGTGTTCAGTTTTGGGCCCCTCAGTACAAGAAGGACACTGAGGTGCTGGAGCGTGTCCAGAGAAGGGCAACGAGGCTGGTGAAGGGACTAGAAAACAAGTCTTATGAGGAGCGGCTGAGAGAACTGGGGCTGTTTAGTCTGGAGAAGAGGAGGCTGAGGGGAGACCTTATCGCTCTCTACAACTACCTGAAAGGAGGTGGTAGTGAAGCGGGTGTTGGACTCTTCTCCCAAGAAACTAGCGATAGGACGAGAGGAAATGGCCTCAAGTTGCGTCAGGGGAGGTTTAGATTGGACATCAGGAAGAATTTCTTTACCGAAAGAGTGGTTAGGCATTGGAACAGGCTGCCCAGAGAGGTGGTGGAGTCGTCATCCCTGGAGGTGTTCAAAAAAGGTGTGGATGTGGCACTCCAGGGCCTGGTTTAGGAGTCATGGTGGTGTTAGTTGATGGTTGGACTTGATGATCTTAGAGGTCTTTTCCAACCTTAATGATTCTATGATTCTATGATATATTATGTTCTCAGAGTTACCCGTTATCTCTCAGAGAAGGAAATTTTGAGATAAAGTGCCTGAAACCCTGTCCCATGCTTGGATGTACAGCGTTATCAGAAGTCCAGTGAGTTTACCAACAGTAAGGAGGATAAGCAGAGATGAGATGGAGAAGAGTGCAGCCTGGTCAGCAGAGACCCCTCAGGACTGCAGTCAGACACTGCTGTACCTTTTTCAGCCACATACCTTCAGTATGCTGGTTGTGGAGGCAATGAATCTAATACCTTTTGTAACGTATACATTCACATTTTTCAAAGTCCTGGTTTGAGACAAAAGCTGGCAGTTTTTCTCTGCTATAAAATTATAACAAGCTTTTCAACTACACAGCATTTTTTGCCTGGGATTTCAAGGTTGCTGTTGGTCTTAAAAAAAAACCACCCCAAAAACCCCCCAAAACCAACACCACCCACCCCCCCCACCCCCCACAAATGTGGAAATACTTATACCAAACCTGTCAGGGTAAATAAATACACAAAGCTACTCTCATCTAAAGAGAAGTAGAAGAACAAGGGGGATCAAGAGGAAAAGTACATTCTGTGTTGTCTTGCATTGAAATACACTATAAATACTTAAAATGCTATTATGCAAAAAGTCAGAGTTTAGGGTTATTAAAGAAATGATTGTAAAATATAATTTATTAATCAAAATGTTAATGGGCATCAAGTGTAAAGTCAAAACCAAATAACTCTGCTTTTTATGCCAGTAAGAACTGTTAAGTCTTGAACTCAGGTATATTTGAGAAAGTAAATCTTTAGTATTTTTAACAACCAAAGCTATGCACTGTGGTTTGCAAAGCAGACGCTGGATTCCTTCCAGGAGATGGAAGCACTCCAGGTAGAGCCAGGATGCTAGGAGCAATTATGGCAGACCCAAAGCCTTCCTCTTGTTAGAAGAAACGGTGGCTTATTAGTTCTGGGAATCTGTCATGACCAGCCAGTGGAAAAAAGGGAGCTGGAGATATTCCAGGTAAGATGTAGCAAAAATGGTGTGCAAACAAAGCACTCGCTGCAAGCTAGGGTTTTTTGTTGGTTTTTGTTTTGTTTTAATTCTAAACAATATCCTCCAGAAATACCAATATCCCAGTTTAGCCTGTACCTACATTGCTGCGCGAGCAGAAGTTGGACAGTAACAGTAGAACTTTAAGTGAAAAAAAATGTTTAAAGTGCAAAGCTTGTAATAAATTACTAGCTTATGCTTGAAACTTCAGGGCCTGGGCAGACACTTAAAAGCCACAAACAGACACGTGGCCAAACAAACCCAGATTACTGCAGAGATCCAAAGCCACCGCTGAAAGTTTGGGTTTTCATTGCCTTCACTTGGTGATCAGTTTAGCTTGAAGGGATATCAGCGTTAGGTGACATTGTGCAGTGAGGTGACTCTAGCAGACATAGCTGGTCCTGGGAAGAACAGGAAAAGCATTATTTTTGTTTTCCACAAGTATTCCACAGGCAGTGAGCGGGCTTAAGGTTTTAAGCCTATCCCAGCCCGAATGCCTAGGTGCCAAAATGTAGCCGGGTTCTTTAAAGTCACTGCTTTGCAGTGGGGTTGTTTCTCACTCTTAACAGTGGTGCAGCTTTACAACGCTGTCTGAGCAGTGTGAAAAGAAAGGAATAAGTGAAATGAAGGGTTTTACAGTTCCCCAGTAGCGTCTGTCACTCAAAACACAGCCACTCTTAATCCCAGTTCCAATAAACAGTGGAAACCATTCCCCTGAAATTCATGTTACAAAGCAGGGTAAAGGGAAGGGTTCAGATGACCGCCTTGCTCCCGGGCCCCAGGGGATGCCAGCAGCTTTAGCAGCCAAGTCAGCTCATTAGAAAGGCAGAAACTAGCTCAAAGGTAAAAAAGATGATGAAATAAAGTAGAAATACTCTTCATGTGTCCAGATTTTAGTCAGCCTTTTAAAGAAGATGAAATTCAGTGGGACAAATAAATTTCAGAAGCAGGCTAGCTGATTAGGATTTTTTTTTTTTTTTTGTACTGAAAATTGTTCTCATTTCAGAGGAAAAGGCAGGATAGAACTTTGCATCCCAAATGTAGAACATTTTTTCAAGAGAGGGGATGTATTTCCAGAGTATCCACTGTTAAAGCACACGCATTGAATCCCTGCTGTGTGGGTTAGTGGTTGGAGTAAGAAATTCGAGGTCACAGCTTTGGCTGGCTCTGCCTGCCAGGGGTTCACGTTCATCCACAGCCAAGTTGTTTAGTTGGTACAAGTTTATACCCCTACAGAGTTGGTTTTAATAAGACCTGTCAAATGGATACACTCATCAGTATTTAATATCGATAAAGTACTTAGTAATTCTAGAGTATCATTCAGCTGAGGGTCATTAAAGAAAAACATGTTTAGAACCTGAAGAGAATGATAGAGGGACATTTTCTTCTTCCCTTGCTGGTTGAAACTTGGCCGACACCACTGATAAAATCCTGACTTGATGGCTGTTTAGTGTCCTGTGTCAAATAATACATAGTTTTGATTCCATTCTAAGCAAATAAGTGATCATAACTACACTGGGCCACTATTCATGGCATCAATCCTTCTGGAAGCCTCACAGAAAGGTTAAATAGGCTACATAATGGAAGAAACATAAAAGCATGAGTGAAGACAAACTATTCAG
Source organism: Fregata magnificens (assembly GCA_013389945.1). Classification (NCBI taxonomy): domain Eukaryota; kingdom Metazoa; phylum Chordata; class Aves; order Suliformes; family Fregatidae; genus Fregata; species Fregata magnificens. The sequence continues at coordinate 61,689 of WAAD01019635.1, forward strand.
GGTATCACAGCATGAAAACATTTTGTGATTACTGAAATGCCAATATGGCAAGCATTCATATAATATTCTGTGCCCTTCAAAAACACAGGAGGGACATCTCACCATTTTGAAACTCTTGCTAACAGCAATGTTCAGTTGAAAGTCTTCTTTCATAACTCTACAGAGGAGAAAGCATGAAAAGCTATGTAACTGGAAAAAAACCCACCCACACAAGAGGGACAACTGCTATAATCCATCCTAAATGGATGGGAGGGGGAAAGGCAGGGATTTGCTTTCAGTCACAGGACCAGCACAGAAGAAATAGAATCATAGACTAACCTGATCTCCTTCTATGACAAGGTGACCTGCTTAGTGGATGAGGGAGAGGCTGTGGATGTTGTCTACCTAGACTTTAGTAAAGTCTTTGACGCCGTTTCCCACAGCATTCTCCTGGAGAAAGTGGCTGCTCATGGCTCAGATGGGTGTACTCTTCACTGAGTTAAAAACTGGCTGGCTTGCCAGGCCCAAAGAGTTGTGGTGAATGGGATTAAATCCAGTTGGCAGCCGGTCACAAGCAGTGTTCCCCAGGACTGAGTAGTGGAGCCAGTTCTGTTTAATATCTTTAGCAATGATCTGGATGAGGGGATTGAGTGCACCCTCAGTAAGTTTGCAGATGACACCAAGTTGGGCAGGAGTGTTGATCTGCTCGAGGGAAGGAAGGCTCTGCAGAGGGATCTGGATAGGCTGGATCGATGGGCCGTGGCCAACTGTATGAGGTTCAACAAGGCTAGGTGCCGGGTCCTGCACTTGGGTCACAACAACCCCATGCAACGCCACAGGCTTGGGGAAGAGTGGCTGGAGAGCTGCCCGGCAGAAAAGGACCTGGGGGTGCTGGTCGACAGCCAGCTGAATATGAGCCAGCAGTGGGCCAAGAAGGCCAATAGCATCCTGGCTTGTATCAGAAACAGCATGGCCAGCAGGAGTAGGGAAGTGATTGTGCCCCTGTACTCGGCACTGGTGAGGCCGCATCTTGAAGACTGTGTTCAGTTTTGGGCCCCTCACCACAAGAAAGACATTGAGGTGCTGGAGCGTGTCCAGAGAAGGGCGAAGAAGCTGGTGAAGGGTCTAGAAAACAAGTCTTATGAGGAGCTGCTGAGGGAACTGGGGTTGTTTAGCTTGGAGAAGAGGAGGCTGAGGGGAGACCTTATTGCTCTCCGCAACTACCTGAAAGGAGGTTGTAGCGAGGTGTTGGTCTCTTCTCCCAAGTAAGAAGTGATAGTATGAGAGGAAACAGCCTCCAGTTGCATCAGAGGAGGTTTAGATTGGATATTAGGAAGAATTTCTTCACCGAAAGGGTTGTCAAGCATTGGAACAGAGTGCCCAGGGAAGTGGCTGAGTCACCGTCCCTGGAGGTATTTAAAAGATGTGTAAATGTGGTGCTTAGGGGCATGGTGGACTTGGCAGTGCCAGGTTAATGGTTGATCTTAAAGGTCTTTTCCAAACTAAAAAATTCTATGATTCTATGATTCTCCCTCACCCTGTTTTTGTTCACATGTCAGAGCACACACAGCGTGCTCTAAACACAAATCTGTGCTAAAACGTGCTCTGACTGCTGAAGGGCATTTGGTCTGGATGGCAAGACTAGACCTTGCCCTAAGGAGAAAAAACCTAAAATGAGTAGAGTGTAGATGCCAGGTCCATTAAACCTCCTTTAAAAAAAAAATTAAAAAAAAAAGAAATCACTGCTGTCAGGCCACAGCACTCATTAATGCAGATATATTCCTATATGCTATCCACTACTTGGGCTGGAGTGTTACTTCCCCAAACAGACTTTCAAAACAATAAGCACCCAAACTGTTACAGGCCAAGAAAGGGAACAAAGAGTTTACCGATAAGGAAGAATTCAGTAAGGGAAAGTGGATCATTAGAGAAGCAAGTTGAAAAGAGTGAGGCCTTTTCCTCAATCCCTGGGAATTACTACAAGCTAAAAATATAAGAAAATACAAGCTAAAAGTATAAGAAATCCAGTCAGAATATATGACTCTCTCAATTTCTACTGAGTTATAACTGAATGGTTTTCAAGCTTTCAATGGAATATGCAGGTACCATGGAGCCATAATAGTCCGATTAAAAATGCATTATAGATTCCAAGGAGACTAAGCTATATCTCTGGGTAACTCAGTGGAATTTATTAGTCCTTGCAGACTGGCTGCTATTATGATCAAAAGCAATTATTCATGTTAAAAGTGTGACTGTCAGTTTAAAAATGTCCCAATGTAACCCAAGCCTCCTGCTAACATACAGTCTTCAAGCTATCCAGAAAACAGATCTTTAGGGGGTAAAGCATGAATTATTTATTTATTGGCCTTCTAGAGCCATTCTTCATGAAGGAATTACAATCACATAACTACGATGGTGGAGAGAACAAGAAAATCTTTGAAGTGCAGAAACGGTATAAGTTAAAGGTATTTTAAAATAAAGAATTGAACCAAATCTGAAGCCAGTTCAAACTGTCCAACTACAACTGAAAATGGATTATTATTTTGGAAGTACTTCTACAAATTGCACCTCCAGCTGACACCCCAGCCACAGTTAACCACAAATCAAAGCCAAACCACAACATTTTACTGGGGATATTAGTTGTCACTGTCAGTTCTTCTCAGAAGATTTCTAAAAGAATCATAATTTTGGCAATATTTGCAGCACAGTTGTATTTTCAGTTCATCAAGGGGAAAAGTTTAAAAGAAGTTAAACAAAGGATATTATTTCTAATATATTGTTATATTCTTTACTAAATATAGGTAAGTTTAAGCCAAGTGAAACTTTTTAGTAGCACTCAGTTTGCCAAGGGATGCCTGATATTTTTCTGCTGACACACAAAAACACAATACAGATAAGTGGTTTTTCTCCTAGCTGCATGAATCCTCTTATCTCACCTCAAGACATCTGGCAAGATAGGAAAACAGATGCAGGATACTGACATCTTCATTCAAGTCACTCATGACCTAGAAAGAATTTGACTGAAAAGCATGATCCCTTTTTGTGCTGTGCCTTAGCGTGTATGTTACCATTTGTCATCCCCACTTTGCTATATTTTGATATAAATATAGTCAAAATACACGTGCTTACACCAGAGGCAAAATGACTAGCGTGTATAACATTACACCAGCGATGAAGCAGACCATGAACTTTTTCCTGCAGAACCTACAGTTGCTCTGGACCCCTCTGGTTTTCACTAACAAGGGACAACACTCTGCACCCCTACTTTCAGACCAGAAAAAACAGAATTTGCATCCATTTCCTTGGAAGTAATCTGTGCTTGACAGTATCCTAATTCTTAAAACAGTAGATAATAACCCATTTCTAACATTGTAAGCTTTTTCTTTTTTTTTTTAAATTAATTCTTCTTTTCTCTGAACCCAGGAAAGGGGAGACAAACCTTCTCTGTATCTGTACCTTTTTTTTACTTAGTTGCTAATGTATTTTGAATGAAGGACATGGTGGTGAGTGGGAGTTCAACTGCTGTTAAATGGTCTGCGTTCAATAATTTCATATGCACTAGAAGTGGTAGTAAAAAAATTGCATATTCCACACATGTAAAATAAATAAATAAATACTAACTTCAACTTTTTTGCTTTTTGGAAAATCTAGCTGGTTTTTGGGACCCAGAGACTCAACATGTTTGATTTTAATTTAGGGGTTTTTGTGCAAATATTGTCAATGAAGACAGAGTATTTTGTATGAGAATCTTCACCAGTTCAAAAAGAATTTAACAAAAATAGTTCCGTTTGCTCAAGTACTGTTGTATTTCTCCCCAGAACTGGATACATTTTTGCTGAATAAAATTTAGCTGTAGCATTCATTTATTAAAAGCTTTGCTCAGGGATGGGAAAAATATTTTTGGTGAATGCAATACATAACTGTGCCGTTAGCGAAGCTGGAATTTGGCAATGGCAGGAACATGCAGTACCTTTGACATCACCGGTATGGCATTTGTGCTGGTGAGCTGAAGCCACTTTCCTGAAAGATGATGTACCTGGAGGCATAAAAGGCAACCAGCGTAGAGGGAAGCCATCACGAAAAGATGCAAACTGTGATTTTCTATACTTATCCCTTATGTTTTCCCAGTGTAAAAACGTGCAAGACCTTTTGCTATGGTTCGTAAGATGAGCGTTAGGATTATACTGGGACATCCACCCATTTCTTGATGTCCTTATTTACCTAGCAATTCAGTTTTGATGTACTTTTAAGGAGTGTCTCTGACAGCGCTGGTGGGGATGAGTGTTTTTCACTCGGAGGTTTACAGTGACAGGGATACTGTGGCAGAAACAGGGAGGTGGACCCATGTCAGCTGCAGAACATGTTTCTGTAGCTACACAGTCACAGCTCTGTAGCTGGCCCTGGCCTACAGCTTGGGCTGAGACAAGTGAAAGCAAGCAAGGTGCAATCAATATTAAAAGCGGGGAAAATAAACTCTGCACTTTTTTCACTAGTTTGTCAAAAAATACATCATCTGTTCTTTGGCTCTTCACATTTCCTAGCAAATATGACATCCTATAAGGTAGAAACACTGGAAAGTTAATTTTGGAGCAATTACACCCTTGCAGACTTCCTCAGCTTTCATTTTTACTTTTCATTCAACAAGGTATTAGTGTTAATGATACCCTTGGCTAATCCCATCCTCACAGGACCAGGTGCTACATGTTAACACCTTCAAATTAACAGCTATGTTTAAGATAGAGACACTAGTAGGCTTGTTCAGCCCTTTACATGAGAAGAAGTAACTTGACTCACTAAATGGGAAAGGGTCAGGTCAGTACTTGCGGGCTGGTACCAGTCTTAAATTAGGAGGTTCATTGTAAGGGTCTGCAGTAGTGTCTAGACTGACATGGAGAGTAAAAATAAAGGTTCAGGTTAGCAGGCAAGAAAGATTTCCAGAAGAATGGTATGGCTCAAAATACTCCAGTTTTACACCAAATACTAGGGTATATTTTTCCCTAAAGCATGAGTACCTATACCATTCTGGTTCATTTATTGACCGTAATCTCCACTATAACTTCATGTTTCTTATTTAGGATTGTATTGAAGAACAACACATGTCTTGCTAGAAGCTCACGTTTTGCCTTTGGTTGAATTAAACAAGGCTAATGTGAATGTGAATTTGATCAGGGACAAGTGGCTCTATACCGAGAACTCTGTTTTTACACAGGCTTTGGAATAGCACTTTTTTTCCTTGTGAATCTTTTCTTTTTCTTGGTCAGAGATTGGACTATAGTATGTAGAGATTGGACTATAGTGCTTTTACAAACAAGACATATATGTGAGAAAGAATGATGTCTGTCAATTGTAATAATTAAGATGAAAAAACAGCCTGGCTTAAAAAGGAAGAGGATGGATTTTAATGGTTTAAAGTAGGGGTTTTAGTGTTCCATCAGCCGTGCTAACTTATGCAATATCACCGTGATTTTTATCTATAATTAATAAATGTACATATATGGAAAGTTTTTTTTTAGCTAGAGTAGCTTAGTCCATATTTATGCTTGCAACAATATCATAGTTCTCATAAAACCACACACCAGAACTGATGTAGTAAATCTGATCCCAAACCTGTACATCACGTATCTGTTATAAAAGCTGATGACTTTTAGGCCCTTGATGGGATGGTACTAGGTGACAACTTCTTCCTGTCCAGAGCTGTAAATGGATCGGTACTTACTGTCACCCCATTGTCTGCATCAGACAACTCAAAACCAGATGATACGCAAGACAAGTTCTAGATGATCCTTGAGAATTTTGTAGACACGTGAGGCGTGCTGACCGAGGCAAGAATTGAGCCCTCATGTGAGATGGAGGTCCAAGGTTCAGGACATGAAAATAAAAATCTCTTGTCTTCAGGCATCTGCAGTTCATTCCTGTCATGTAAAGAACTGCCTAAAACCTCCTTGGAGAGTTTCCAATTCTGATATAAATAACGCATCAACTTAAAGTAACTAGGAAACAAACTTTCCTGCAACAGGGTTAGTGCTAATTAAGAGAAATGCCCGATCTAGAATCAACATAGCAACTCAGAATGGATAAGATGCATATACTCATGAACAAATGAAATACTCATTTTGTTATCCAGCCTAATGGAAAGCGGGGGTAAAACAGTAAAAACAAACCCACAGATAATCCTGGGTGTGTAAAGAAGGCATTAAGAAGAAATCAGTGAGACTGCAATGTTGAAGCAGGCAGTAGCGGTATTCTCTGTGACAACTGTGGTGCAAGCAGATTCCCATACCATGATTAAAATACTGCTTCCAGACCTGAGCTGACTTAAGGACAATCAGTACTTCCACAAAAAGCAGTCAAATCATCCATTAATCAGAAGCCAATTGTAGATACAATCCCATCTTCCAATCCCACCACAGCCACTCTGTTCACAGGTCCCACCAGTTCCCTCTTGTCCTCTTCATCTCCTATTAACCGCTATGACCTGTGCCATCCACTAGTCATCATTTCATTTATCTTTATCTCTGTCATTCTCTTCTGTCTCCTGCAATTGCTCTAACTCTTATTTTCTCAAAGCCTTGTTCTACCTCAGCAAGCAAACGCAGAGAGTTTATAGTTATTGGAAGAAAGAATCTGGTGGAGCTCCCAGGGAAGTACAGGGAAGAAGTGGCAAACAATTAGGCACTATATCTGGTTCCTGGAGCTTGCGGTACCATGGATTTAATGAGAGAAGCAGATGGGCAGAGATACTATACACAGTAAAGGCATGCACAAAAATGTACAAATGAAACCCTCCACACATTTAAAAAAAAAAAAAAAATCAAATAAAGAGTCATCCTTTCCCTCCTCGGGCAGTTGTTCGAGTATTTTTATTGCATGCTTTAACACCAAAGTCTTTAAGGGGCTCCATAGACAGCACCTATCTTCTTCAGTTGGTAGCTAGTTACAAAGCACCGAGGACATTTAAGAAATGCCCTCAGTAAAGGGTCTCCTACAGCATAAGGCAGGTTAGAGGGATTCCCAGGTGACAGTAACTCCCGGGGCCTCCCCACTTGCCTGCCATTTCTCTGGCTGGTGAAGCCAGCATCCGCAGTGGTTCCGAGGCAGACGCTTCCAGGTAAGGCAGACAGGCTGCCCCCGCACCCGCTTCTCCTCTCCCCAACCGCTGCTGCCCTGCTCCTCTGCTCTGCCCTCTTCCTTGGACTCCCTCTCTTGGATTCCTGGATCAAGCAAGAGAAAGGGGCTAGGATGGGCTAAGTAAAAGGAATAAGATGCCTCAACTACCGTTTTGGACAGGGATGCTGAACTTTTAGATCAGTACTAGAGACAAGGAGCTACTGCCTTTTAAAACTGAAATAACGGAACACTTCAGAAGCCTGTGCTGCAGCTAAAGAGCCTGCAGGAAGCTTCACAAAACAATGCAAAAAAATCAAACCAGTATTTCTCACACAGCTACTCATATCCAGGGCCTTTCATGCAATTACTCAGCAACGCACTGACATCTTAACATAGAGCAAGTGAGGAGGCCCCAAGACCTGAAACCATAAACTGGCCAGGTGCAAAACCTGCGTGCTCCAAGAGGATCTGTTAAACCAATCACCCACTTGGTGGTTTGAGACAGTCTTGCAGGAACACTACCCACAGCAAATCATTACTGCATATGGTATATCTTTACCAAAATTCTACATATGAAGGAGCTATAAATTCATATTCATCCATTTCCAGAACTTTCCATGTCAAAGCTATAGGAGGAAGAGTAGCTTAGAGGAAGAAAACAGGAATTTTGACTTTTGTACCTGAGCACCAGGTACCTGACTTTTGTACCTGAGCCTTTAGGTAGGTGCAAATATATGCTGTGTAACATACACAAGTGCACGCATTTCCTAGACTTGCTTTCACAAACTTTGGTTTGTGCTATGTTTCATTGCTGGCAGCAGAACTGTTGTACCTACATAGCAAGCACAAGTGGCTGTAACGTCCATAACTCAGAAATGCCACATGCAGATGTACTTCTACAGTTTACAACTCTGCTGAAATGCCTTCTCATAATTTGAAGAGCGCTTACACACTGTTTCCACCGCATAGCTAAATTATTTCATAATAAGATAAGAATCTCTGCTGCAGCATATGAAAAACATTTGCTTGGAATATTCCAGCCACACTGCAGCTGAATGGCCCCATTGCATTACGTACATCCCCATTACAGAAACTGGAGACTACAATGGTGGGTTCAAGTTACCTGTTTTCTCTAGTCTTATTGGCAGTTTTGGGTATTCATTCTATTTTCCTTTCAGAATCCCTTCTGATCTAGAAGTAGACTAAGACGACAGCAATTCAGACCAAGACAACTTTAAAAGCATGAGAACGCAAGATATTTGCTGTTAGGGCACATTCATTTTTAAAATATGGAGTACCATAAAAAAATTTAAAAATCACATACGTACTTTAAAGGCTGACATCATTTAAAGGTATGAACACTTAAAGCAGGGATATAACTACATTGAAAGAACAAGTCCTGGCCAGAAGTGGAAAATTATGTTCCTCACTCTTGCAAGGATGCCTTGGGAAGAGAGCAGCTGCAAGAGGTCCAGCTCACTAAGGGGACAGACTTGAGTGGGCAGTTAGAAGGTCATTTTGAATAAATGACATGGTCACCCACCATGTAGGGAATAGGACTGAAGATGCTGGATCCTATCTCTGTGTTTGCCTTTGACCTGTTTCAAGGCTTCTATTTTCCAAGTCACTTAAGCCATTCAGATTATTTAATGTTTCATGTTACAGTTCCAGTTGTTTTTTTACTTCATTAGCACTGCTCATGAGTAAAACCAGAAGGATAAATAAATAACTGTTTCAACACTGTAAGGCTGACCCATAATCCATATAGTTGATATCACTTATACTCCACCCCGATGTAATCAATAGGAACTGTGCACGTGTCCTGAAGACATCTTGCAGCCGTTGGACAGTTTTGTCTCGAATATTTCGGAGGACAACAGATGCAACTGACCTTGACAACTCTTCTTCTCTACTGTAATGTATCTGCTAAACAGACCACTTGTACCAATCTTCTCCTCACTAATCTATGACTTCTAGAGGTGAAGGAGGAGGGGACTTACAATGAAAAAAAAATCTTTATCTCGAACATAACTGGACTGCAGCAAATGCGGTAGCAGCATTTGGCTAAGCTAAGAGCAGTATTCAGTCCAGAAAGGGAGGGGAACTGCCTAAAAACTGTTTTCCGGAAGAAACTGCAGCAGAAGACCAGGATGACAACGATCTCAAAGTGTGGATGCTCTTTAGTTAAGCTATTCATAGCAGAGGTATTTGCAACCTTTCCCTTTCTTGATATGCTAAATAAAGCATCTATTCAATTCACTTATTCCTCCGCGTGGTTAGTAGAAGCCCCCAGGGCTACTATCAAGGGCAAATTACTGCCAAAACCTTTCAACGTTCAAATGCGTCTAGTGGAACGCATGGTGTCCCTAACATCATAGGGGGTTGCTGCACCTCTGAATGCAGCTGCTGTAATAAATGCACTCTAACTCTGCCTTCACTCGCCCCGTTGCAATCTGCATGGTATTGTCTTAACTACAGCAATCAAACCAACAAAACAACTACAATGAAAGCTATATTCAGTTTGGAAAAAAGTATCAAAACATACCAAAAACTCTTCATCCAAAACATTGTATCACCTCAGCCACTCTATATTTTGACCTCTATTGCTACAAGAACGCTGTTATGTTATCTTTTCTACTTGTTCACAACTCCCCTTTGCTTACTTACTTACTAAACGGAGTGAACAGTGGAGCTGTCAAGTAAAAATACACATATTTTGTTTTAATTTATCAAGTAAAAGAGGGAAGTAATAAGAATAGAATTTGTCTTTAAGGAAGGCATTAGCATGCCTACAAAAAAACCCTCCACAACAACAAAACAAGCAGTTTCAGCCTAGTTCCCCCTCCTAGACTTTCTACCATATCCTGACTTTACTGTCACCATCTGCCAGGAAGGCGAGTTCCTCAGACGTGATCCGTGTTTCTTGTTCATTTTCCGTTTACCAGCAAATCCTGGAAAATCGTCCTCCTCAATTTATCAAGTCACTAAGCCTCATTCACCTTTTTCCTTCTTTAAAACACTACGCAACTGTTTGAGTTTTGGGATGCAATTTGATTTAATTCTTTTGTTGTTACGATCTATGCTGTGGATAGTTTCAGAATTACAGAGACCCTTTACGCTAGCGCAGTTTGTTCCTTCTTATGCTGATACGCACATGTTTAGATGTGCTCCAAAGGGCTTGTAAACCAAGACAGCTTACAAATGAGCAAACTGCATTCATGCTGCAAAGACTTTGTCATTAAAAAAAAAAAAAAAAATAAAATAAAATTAGCACTACTAAAGGAGTTCAGTTTGATTTAGCTGTTCCAAACTTTACCTTGCCTTGCAGTTCTGGAAAGTTACAATCTTCACCTTCACTTAAATTCCTGCAAGCAGATAGCTGTGCTGCCTTAACTACCTGCTCTCAGAAGTAAAATGCATCCATCTTTGGTGCTTGCAGCTGACAATTTAATAGCATTTTCTATGGTGCGTACGCTGACCTGCATTTTCTATTGCTTGTCACCATGCCTTTTCACAACAGCGATTTTTCTTCGATCTTAGCAGAGACGTATGGCTCATTACGGCAAACCTAGATGTCAACTTTGATGTTTCAAAGGTCAGATTTTTTCTGTTATCTAAGTAAGGAAGGCATTTTTTTTCCAAGACCATACTAGGAAGACACATTAATTTTTAGCCTCCTGTCGCTCAGGAAAGAGCACAAGGAGCTTTGCTCGAGTTTTTAAGTTACCTCCTGGGAGTTCCTTTGGTTTTAAAAAGAAAACTCCTGGTTTGATTGCTACAGTGTTTGTACCAAGGCGAGAAATAGCTGCCCTGCTCAACTCCACTCACCGGAGGAAGGGCAGCAGGGAAGAGTTTATGAACTGTAATTACCAGCTTACCCACACAGGCTCCTTCCTAAAAGGAGAATCATTCATCATCCTCTTTTGTGCTACCGACTCCTTAAAAGGCCTACTCAGCTTTAACTCCAGTGTATCCCACCGCAGCCAGGCTCCCCAGGAGCCTGCGCCAGGGCTACCTAGATGGATTTCAAAGGGAACATCGCACCGCTTGCCTGCCTTATTTGGGAAACCCTAACTCTGCAAGGCTTGGCACAACCTCGGTGACCGAGCAAGCCTTCGCAAACCTGGAGCTCTGACAGAGATTTAAGGAGAAGGAACCTCCGATTACGACGGGCTCCTAGAACCGGCAAGAAAGAGAAACGAGAGTGAAAAGGGAGGGCGGGCGAGACACCGAGCAAAACCCGCCCAGTTAAAAACAACACCGAAACGGGCCGGCGAGCAGCCCTCGGAAGGGCTTTGCGCCTGTTTGTTTGGCGTAAAAACCTTCAGGAAGGAGGAAAAGGAAGGCCGGGGAGCGAGCGAGCCGGCGCAAGGCAGGCGGGAGAGCCGCCGGCGGCCCGGGGACC
>WAAD01019635.1:74264-85686 GCA_013389945.1 Fregata magnificens
TAAAAGAGTGATACTTAAAGAGCTTGGTGTAAAGAATATATATAGCTTGAGATCGGAGGCTGGCGTTATTTAAAAGGAAGAGATAGAAACAGGAACGTGACAAAAACGGAGTGAAAAAAAGTTTTGCGCACGTTTCATAACACAAGAACGAGACTAAATGAAGCCAAAGGGAAGGAAGCTAAAAAACTAGGGTATGCAAAGACAATTCACTGTGGAACTCCCTGTCACAGGAAGTTGTTGAGGTCAAGCACTTCTGCATTGGAGGGACTTCACATGCATGGAGATACTGCAAGGTGGCACCTCGCACACCACACCTCACGGCCTCTCCAGAAAAGAGCCAACAATGTTGTTACCTCCTACCATGGAGCTCTTGCCACAGACATTCAACAGTGGCTCCGTTTGACGAGGGTTAGATGAACTATGCATCCGATCTGCTCTGGCACTTCCTGCAGAATGACATTTCAGAGTCTTCCCCCTGCCATCTATGTTAAAGCATAGGTTTTAAAAGTATTCTCAGTCAAAATACACGTTTCTGTTCTGCCAGCAAAGGTATGGGGTTGTTAATTAAAAACGAATCAAATTCCCCAACTGCCCTGGTGTTATAGCTGTTAGCAGTTAAGAGCCAGAGTTATAGAGACACATGCTTTTTTCCTTAATCAGAAATTCTTTCTTCCTTAAGAATTTCACAAAGCACATCCAGTCTCAAACCAGACACAATTTTTGAAAGTATATAGTTCAAAATCCATTCAGCCTTATTAAGCACAACATAACATACCCAATTTAAAAATACGCAGACTTAACAAGCACATTGATTTTGCTAAAGGACCAACAGGCAGTGGAATTTAAACTTCCAGCGACCTACCTGTTGATTACAAGTTGTAGATTTTGCCCCTCTCCCCTTGGCTTACAAGCTTCGTGGTGCCTAGGTAGCGATAAGACTCCAGGGGTTTGGCCTACGTAGACTCTCTCCAGACTGAGACTCCGTTCAGGTCTGCATTTGTTCAAGTCGGGATACATTCTGCTCACAGTGGGTCCTTTTTCTTCTTGGGAGAAAAAGGAAAAAACTCGTAAATGGAGGCTGCATCCAGGAAGCCTTTGAAACAGTCTCTGAGAAACAATTTTCTTTTTCCTTAAAGTTCCCCCGAGTTCATTTTCTGCTTCTACTCTACTGTTTGCAAGTAGGGGCTAATCCTATTGTCACACTCTCTCTCCCTTTCCACTTGGCTCACATTTCTTTCCAGTTTTTTCCCCAAACTGTTTTCTTCTGGAAAATAATTTCCCCACTATGCCAGGCCTTCCCCCGGCCCCTGCTTCAGCCCCGACTCCGAGCAGTCAGCCCCTTCCCAGCCTCCCCCGGGCCGTGCTGCTTTCGGATCCCAGCAGCCACCTTAGCTGCGTTTCTGCATGGATTCCTATCATCCATGAGCTATGTGGATGCAACTTCATTCTGCTCTTTTTAACCTCATTACAGTTTCCTGAGGCACATGAATGACAACAACTGAGAATGCCAGCTCTGTAGAAAGCCTAGAGCATTCACCTTTCAGGAAATAAGGAGCCATTTCATTCTATACAGATATCTTAATATTTTTAAAAGATCAAGCATGTTAGTTTGTGCCAGTTCATTTTCCAGCCTGTAACAATAGTATTGACTATGTGGCTGATAGAGACGCTTCTAGGTTTCCAATCTTTACCTGAACTATGTGTTAATACAGGGTAACCTGAGAAGCGGGAAGGGGGCACAGCCATCTCATACGGCATGGGTATGCATTTGCCCTGCTGGATATATCCCAAAGAAAGTAGGGAACCCTTTAGTTCCCCAGGCTAACGCTACCTGCTTATACAGCAGCTTTCATTCAAAGGTTTAGAAGGTGTTAGAGATATTGTTGCTCAAAAAAAGTTCTGTCAATATGTTAGATGCCCCGTTCTTTCCAGAAACTGGAAACGAGACTTGCTTTTTTGGCAGGCGTCACCCAAGAGTTTCCTACAATGTCATGCTCTTAATTCTTGAAATTCTAACATCTGTTTATTTGCAGATGCCATTGGGTATACACCACGTATTTCAACTGCGGAAAATTATTTTGGGGAGCGTTAGTACTGTATACTGCTTTTGCATCAAGTGGGCTTATGCTATCTTTGGAACAACACATAGCTTTCCACAGTTAAACTGTGGACTGTTTTCTACACAGTGCTTGCTTTGGTTGGCATTTTTTTTCCCCTCCCAGTTTTGTCCTGGGTTGGCTTAGCCTGGAGCCGAGCTGTGACAATGATTGACACATAGCTGTACACAATATTTGGAAAGTGACCTAATGAGGGGCCAAAATAGCAACAGATTGAGAAACGATAGGATCACAGGGTGTAAAATAGTCACGCGTCCTGTATGTTGCCTTGCAATTGAAAATTTCTGGAGGAGAATGCTTGGAATAAGAGACAGCACTTGTGAAAAGTTGCTATTATACAGGGTTTGAAAGTCTGCATGGCAGTGCCTGTGTATGTGACTTGCATGCTGACCAAAGGAACTGGACAGAAAAAAAAAAAAATAAAAGTGCCAGCACCCACAGAGTAGTCTTGCACTTCACCAAGATTTTTGTCCTCCAGACTTTTTCCACTACAATGGACGCCTTCTAAATAAACATGATGAACACAGCTGTTTGGTGCATAAAAGCCCATTGTACCAGGGAAAAAAAGCAATAATAAAGGTTTAAACAGTAAAGCGACAATGAGTGTTTTGTTCCATATGCAAGACTCATTTTGCAAAACAGACCTGCTTTAAATAAAACTTTACTGCAGCGTTTATTGTCCTAGATATGAAACGAAAGCATGTTAGAACATTAAGATGCATTAAATTGGCTGTTGAACTGAGTTCCACCCTCATTATAACACCATCCATCAGAGCCAAGTATTTGAGGTTTTGTTGTGGGGCTGGTTACATGGGTTTTCATGTGTTTGAGACACAGCCAGGTAACTGTGGCTTTGTGTCATTGAGTGGTATAATTGAGAAACCTAGAATAAGGGTGTAAGAGACTCATATGGTATTTTTCTATACTCACAGTAGGCATCCTACCAGATCAATCCTGACTTCGGTCAAGAAGAGACAGCAACCAGTAACTAGAAATTACCATATTATAACAATCAAACTTCTTTCTTTGAACCTAGAGTGCTAGTTCTAGTGCAAGCCAATATTTACATATGAGAAGGAGCCTGTGTCCTAATGAATTCTTTGCCCATGTGCAATACTCTGCATGTCTTTCAAGAGGGGAATTCCTTTTAGAAACCTCTATGGCAGCCACTTTCCGGATCTAAACCGGATCTTATTTAAGCACAAGTAACTGCGTATACTAGATTAGAAGATAATCACTGTTTTCAAAGAGTAGTTCATGTTTCTGACTCAGGGACTTCCAGATCCAGTCCTTATAGGCAAGAGGGGAACGAATTGGGAATGAGGGAACATGAGCTAGTTCAGTTTGCTACAGCAAGGTGCAGATCACTCACTTGGACAGGAAAATTTGGGGAATTAAAAAAAAAAATTTAGAGTGTACTGTGGCAAATAACACTCAAACCCCTGTGGAACAGAAGCAGGTTTGCAGCACTGGGATAAATACTGCTTATCAGGCAGTTTCCCAAAGAAATAAAGTTAATATGACAGTGACATTCATATATTAACAACAATACCCCACGAAACGCTAGCAATAACAGGAAAATGTATGGAAGGGGGATCGCGCTTCTACAGAAAATACATTTTATATCAGACAAATTTGTTTTCCATCTGTCCCTCACAGAATTTGAGGAGTACACACTAGCCTGATACTTGATGAAGAAAGATCTGTTCTTTAGCCTAGATGAATTAATTTGGAGGATGATGATATTAAAAATAAAGATTCACCATTCTTGGATCAGAAGAATACAGGGACTGCCGTACAAGATCAGGCAATTGACCCACTAAATTCAGTGTCGTATCTCTGAGAACGGCCACGAATAAAAAGATTTAAAGAGAGAACAAAACACCTTGTAAGAGGCTGCTCACAACCTGTACAGTCCTAAAGCAAATACAACAGAGATGCGGATTAACATAAATTGCCATATGCTCTAAAACGTTTCTGATTCCCTTCATTTTGTGGAATATTATTAGTTATTCTAACACAGAGCATATTGCTGATCCCCAGGGTCCTTAATGTGCTCAGCAGTGCAGTCAGGACTTCTTGCTTCTCACTTGCAGACTAAACAACCACAGTTTTAATCTCCTGTTATTTAAGCGTAGTTATTGACAGTGCAGCATACAGGTTGCCTGCGGTACATGAAGGCATCCTTTAATAATAGTGATTATTTGATTGGTTTCCTCATCTTCGTTTTCTCACTATTCTTCATGTAAGCACTAATATGTCAGTGTCCTTATCCTTCTACAAATTGTATTGAAAAGGCAATAGATCAACAATTCCCATGTTGGAGGAACTTGTGCTCTCTGCCTCAGGATGGTTGTACACTACAGATATCTTGTGGCTACTTAAAGTGCCAGTCAACTTATTTCAGACTGCTTTTCAAGAAGTTAAATGTCAATTCTCGCATTGGTCCTTATATGAGGTTCCAAGGAGTTGAATCTCTGTTAGTCAGGAGACAATATGCATGTGGGGATTTTGGCAGCATCAGCCTCCTCCATCCTCCCACACAGCCAGCTCTAGAGCCCTTTTGATGATGTTGCCTCAGCACATGAAGTGCAGCTTTCACAGCCCACTCTCTATTCTGGACTCAAAGTCTCAGATCCTGTTACAGGTATTTGAGCTAACAACTACTCTATTTCCAATTCCAGTTGGATATGTGCTTTAAAATGCAAAAATTCAGGTTTTTAAGTCTAGAAGCATTCTTTTTTGCTCCTCGTTCTTATTTCTGCAGCCGTGGCCTCCTGCTTTGCTACTTCTGTCTTTGGAAAACACCCTCTTTTGCCAGGGAAGGAAAGAAAAAAAAACCCACAAACATGTGAATGTATTATAGGAAGTGGAGTCTGAAAATAAGATCTGTATTTTGTATAAGAAGTGGGAAACTCAAGTTATCATACAAATTACACTCTTCCATTTGTATCCCCCAGGTGTGGCTTTAGACTTCTCTACGCTCCAGGATTAAATTTTTTTTTTTTTTTTTTAAAAAGTGCACTGTACTGCATGTTGTAGATACTCTTCTTATTCTTCACACTGAGGCCGAATTACCTAATAGCAATTTGATTGCAGAAGGGAATACACAAGAGCCAAATTTGGTTCTCTTAAACAAGTAGTCTAAATACAGTTACGTTGCTTTTACTCGGGCTTCCTTACCTGAGTAAGAGCAGCAGAAGGCTCCCAGAAGTAAGAAGTAGTAGCGAAGACATGTTGAAGTTACTCCAACAGCCAGAGCCTCTCTTGTTGCTTCCTTACTGTCCCCACACCTCAAGCAAATGCTGCTGTAGCTCTGCAGCGCACCTGCGCTACCTCTAGCTTTAACTAATTCAAACATGACTTACAGCCGGGCTTTAGTTCATGGCAACAAAAGTATTACCCACCATAGTTCTTCTGCAGCAACTTAGTATCACATCAAAGGCTGAACCATGTTTGGAAAGCTGGCAAGAGCTAAAATATTAATTGCTGAACCTAAATCAAGTCTTCCAGAAGAGGGATATGGCCTTTCTGCTTTACCATTGATTTCTTTTTGCTTGGTACAAAAAAAAGCTAGCAATAGAAGATAGACCAATTATATGTATTCTTCCTGATTAATTGAAAATTATTGCCAACTCTTTTAAATCACTTGGGATTTTGTATTTATGCAGATCCTCATTGAGAGGAGCATTGGCATTCACTTTCTGTCTCACAAATACATCCATGTCCTGAAAAAAAAACTTACCAGGTAATACATAGAAACCCCCCCCAACTCATAATTGGGGGCAAAAGCATGTAGAGTTCTTGTTACAATTCTATTTTATACATACAGCTTTCAGTTATAGTTATTTTATGCGTTTACAGTGTTTTCCATCCCAAGGCACCCAAACAAAGGGGTGATGTAACTGTGTGTTGGGTAATGATTTTTCATCCCTTCCTCTTTTGCTCTGCAGACACAGACTCAGTTATTCAGAATAGAAAAGGAAGATCCTTCTCCAATGAACTGCACAAACGATCAGACAATCAAGTCTGACTTGAACCAATATATTCATTTATGAAGTGTATGGAATGAATAGATAACCAAAAGGTGTACAAAACTGTTTTTATCCAAAAGCTGACGTGCCTCTCCTTCNTGTATGAAACAGCAAACAACTTTTAGCAATGGCTCTGTCACTTTGGTAATAAAAGATTAGAAAACAAGACCACATTATTGACAGTCACTAAGTGAGGATTAATGCAAAGAAAAATTTTCTAGTTCAGAGTTTAAGTGGGCCATAAAACGACTCTGACACCTGATTTAGGCAATATTTAAATCTAAGACCAGAGGATCTTTTTCATGCTACTTTAAGAAGCATGAAAAACAGTGACACAGTGCTGTTTCAAAAAGGTCCAGGCACAGATATTACAAAGCTAAATCATACAATACTGGTAATATGTATTTGCATAGAAACAAAACCAAATGTATTCTGTTACCAAAACTATATGTATACATATAAAAGCTGCCTAAAAAGTGATACTGGATATCACCTTAAAGCCTCTGAATGGTTTTGTGAAATATAACAGTTAATATTTGTACCTGTCCTTAGTTTCTTTTGCCCAGGAAAATTGCCAGCAGCCTGATGCCATTTTGCCACTCTCCTAAATTGCCCTTCTTCCCCTTTTAGAAAGCCACAATGAAGTTATTAAATTAAATGGGAAGAATATAAGTCTTTGTTTCATGGCCATTTACTTCAGTTTCTGTCTGGGTTCCAGAGAAGTTGTCATGGATCAAAGGAACCGATGAAGTTTTACAAAGCTATTTGAATCTTACAGTAATGCTGACATAATTCAGACAGTATTTTGTAAGTGTCACAACTTCGATCACTTCTTTTTTCCTGCAGGTTGTTTTTTATTCTCAGAAACGTTACAAACAATCTGTGATCTACTAAAAGTAGAAGCTAAAATTATAGACAGATTCACTTGAGGAAAGCAGAATAAATGCAGGGTTACGAGGCCTGGGCGCTGTTCATATCCCTCATTGTCTAGCCAGGCCAGCGCAGCTGGTAGGAGTTTTGGTGGTTTTTAAGTTTTAACGTATCACAAGCCTAGCCCATTACTTTCTGTCATGTGTTTTGGTGTAAGCAAATACTAACAAGTCCAATACTTTGATGAAGAGGAATTTTAAGGAGCCTCTTGTAGGCCCTTCTCCTTAGCTCTTTCAACTGCTGCTTACAGGAGAGCTGCTGCCTGGTCTTCCAAAACTTGTATCTTAGGAAATACATTTGGTGTTTCTACAGATTTAGTTTGAAGATCAGCAAGTGCCCTCACGGTGCTGGGCTCTTGCTCTCGTATCCAAAGCAGAAATATGTTGCTGCTTTATTAAGCGACCACGCACACATACTCCCTGCACATGGCAGGATTTGGTGTCTCTTTTGAATGAACACAAGTGCAATACCCTAGAAGGGTCACAGGAATCTGGAAATCTATATTTACATCTCATCCAGCTAACTGTCAACCAAGCGAACATTTTAAAGGGATCATCTTGCTCCCATAGGTTTCTCTTGCCAACCCAGGGGTTCCAGGTTTCTAAACTTGGTTGAGATTGTAGCAGGGGAGTTGGAGCCTATATTTCTTCTCACTAAGCCAGCCTGCTAGGCAACTATTTGTGTTTATTCATTAGGGCTGTGGATACCTGTGGCTGAACAGAAAGAAAAGGAACTATTGTACAGTCATTTCATCCTGAAAATGAGGTATTAGTAAGAGGTCTTAAGAGGGTTTGAGCATCAGTGGTCCTTGAAATACAGAGGTGTTCTTATAACCATCTTTCACCAACATACATTGCAATTGAAATTAATAGAACAATAGATTCATTCCTCTAACAGACCCAACCTGGGGAAGAAAAAAAGTCCTTAAGTCTACTTGGAAACCAGATTACTCAATTGTTATTTTATAATTTATCTGAAGCAGATTGTGAAGTTTTAGGTTTACTTGCTCAGAGCACACTTCAAGCTGTGCTGTATTAAAACTGATTAAGAGGGTGGCTATAAATGTAGATAAAACTATCTAAAAGCTGGAGTCACAAAATGGAATTCCAGCCTGTCATTTAGTACATGGAAATAATTTATTTTCCTCACTATATTCAATTTAATAAAAGTTTTTGTCTTCCCATGAGTGCAGGAACTGAGGCCCTAAGCGCATTGCGAGGGGCCCGTTTGGGGCAGATGATGTATTGTTTCTACCTCTGACAGTGACCTTAGCTTTGCCTCTTTTAAACTTTGGCAGCCATCGCAGAGGTTTCTGTGCCAAGAAGGCATTACTGAATGTAAATGATATAAACAAAACTGTCTCAGACTTAAAGTTCTGTTTAACCCAAAATGGACATTTCCTAGCAAAACCTTTCATCACGCAAGAGCTGCACAGGAGGTAAATGCTTTCCTAAGTGTGTCTTAAACAGGCACATATCTATTTCTGGGTGTTATTTTTCTTACGTTTGGAGCGTCAAAAGACCCACCAAATGAGAGGAAACCCAACTCTTGTTTTTCAAGCTGCAGGTCAGATTGAGACAAGGTTTCCTGCAGGAAACAGAGATGTTAACAGAAAGTGCAGGGGTCAAAACATGTCCATCCATTTCTCCCCTCACTGTATGCTATACAGCCTTCCTAATCTCCTCCTCGTCCAAGAACCCTGTTTCGACTTCCACAAAATAGGCTTGTTTTTGGACAACGTGAGGAGGCAGTGGGATCGAGGTATCTGGCGGAGGCCCTCCCCGTGGCCCTCTCTCGGAAAGGTCAGCGGTCTGCGGCTAGGGTGGGGGGAGACTGGGCTGCAGGCAGTCTGAGGGGTGAATGCTCCTGTGGAGGTGTGCTGAAGTCATTTGCAGCCTGAATGGTCTCTGTTGTCCCTAATATAGCGCTCACGTGTTAGAGCTTGTCTTTAACATAAGCGGGTAGTTGTTTAGCATTCAGCGGACAAAAAGGATCCCTGCAGAGCTCGGTGCAAGATTTAGAAAGTTCCTCCAAGACCGTGCACCTCTGACCAGAGGAAATCTCTATCCTGCCCTTTCCCACCTTTCCACATCTCCCATTAAAGGCTTTTTGTGAGGTCCCCGTACATTGTGTAAAACAAGTGTCCTCACTGACATCCACAACAAAGCTCTCCCTGAGGCTGAAAGGAGGATCACACTACTACCAGAGAGCTAAGAGGCCTACCTGAGCTTCAGCAAGCCTGAAGACAGTGACCGAGCAACTTCTTAACTGTCAGTGTTTTGTTACTTCTACACCACTGTATAGTAGGCGGGGAACAGATTTTTTGTCCCGTCCCCCCCGCCTTTTTTTTTTTTTTTTTTTTTTTTTTTTTTTTAAGATCTAAAGATCTGTGAAACTCCTTGAAAGCTTTGGATCAAAATGTTAAAGATCAGCAGATTTAAAGCAAGGCGAGATGGTGGCATGCATTGCTCCTCAACCTTGCCGTGAACTGAAGGTATGCCAGTCATACACAGAGGAGCGTGTTGCACCCACTTGCTGTTCTGCAGAGTCTCAGCAGCGATGAGCAATTACAACCTGAGAAGCCACAACCAGCCAAGCTGTCAGATCTGGAATAACTAGATTAGATAGATCAATCCACTAGATTAAAGATTCATCGCCCTACCATTGACTAGCTTCACAACTACTGGCAAGTCATGCCGCATTCATAGTTGTCTCCTTACTATACTGTTTCTGCAAAAGGAAAGTCCTAGTGCTATCTATCTGAAAATATTTAGAAGTAGGCATTAGTGTTAGCAGTTTAATATAAACATGTATTTATCTAAAACCCCCGACAGAAGAAGGATGAATTAAGGTATACTTGGCTAATCTAACTAGCCAGGAATGTATTAATTAAGGTTTACTTGGCTAATCTACATTTATCTGTGTTTTTAGATAAGGAGCTTGAGTAAGTCACATTTTACTATAGTCAGCCCAAAGACCAAATTTTTTGACAGCTAACTTAAACATTGACTTCAGAAGGAAACAGAAGCATGAGTCTTTTTTTCTTCCTCCAGGCAAACATTTTCTTCACTGAGTGATGAGCTTTGTTTGCAGTTGTCCAATGATAAAATGTTACTGAGTAAACTCTTAAACTGTTTTCTGTAAAAGTATCTATAATTTATCAGAGGAGCTAAAGCAGACGTAAGCCATACAAGAGTAGTTTTTGAGGTTTTCCAGTTCAGCCTTGGTAATTAAACTTCTCTATTTCTTCTGGCTCAAATGAATACAACTAAATTTATGACAGCATTTTCATTTAATCCCTTTATTTTCAGAAGGCTTTGGGGTTGGCCATAAACATTGATTCTGCATTGGACATTTTCTTTGAGGTCAAAACCAGGGAACTGTTTTGACCACTTACGAAGAGCTGAAGCACAGAAAAGTCACAGATTTGAAGTGCTCTTCTCCATACATCATCGACCTAAGGTGCAGCTGTTGTGCTTTCACACATGTTGCATGGCCCCACAGACAAATCCCACGTCAGAAGCAAGCCTTGGGGCACTAGCAGAGGAGACAGATATAGGACCTCAGGTTAAGTTTTGTATATTAGCATGTACGAGCCACTGAATTACTGTTTGGGTAGCTTCAGATTTCCCTCTCCTCTGACATGAAAATAGCAACTGAGTGAGGACAATGTCTTGTCTATCCTACTGTTTTATCCGTGAAACAGCATGGGGATGTACTCAGTTCTTATCTTCATGAAAATCCAAGCTGATAGCTTAAGCACCTTTTGACATTTCAGTGCAGGGCTAATAATTAGCATGGCTAGTCTGGTTACCATCATACACGCTTCACAGACTGGAGAATGTTTATAATTTACAATATATGAAAACCTTACTTTTTCCACATCGACGATAGGGCAACCCTACCCCTTTTTCCAACAAACTTCAAACAGCCATAGCGCCTGCTGACTTAAACTTAACTCTGGAAGTTAAGACTGCTTTATTTTTGTTTGCTTTATTAGGTTGGCAACATACTAAAGCAAAAATAAGTCATCAAAAATTCTTTGCTCATCGCTTTTAAATTACAGACTATTTCATGCAGTGGAAGAATCAATGACTGGACTACATTATAGGAATATTGAAATGCTATAGGACCTCACTTCAGTATGTGCAATTAAAACAAACATGGAGAGAACCATTAGCACAAATCATACTAACTTATAGCTTGAGCAGGTTCTTTCACAAGTCCTTTAGAGATACTTTTAAACAGCTATAAATAGGGAAGAATTTTTTAGTATTGGACTGCTGTAGGGTTTTTTGTTTGTTTGTTTTTGCTTTTTTTTTTTTTTTTTTTTTTTACTGT
>WAAD01019635.1:85691-121566 GCA_013389945.1 Fregata magnificens
TGTTAACCCACAGGATTTCAGGTGGAATAGTCACAATAATGATGCCACATCCAAAGGAAATTATCCTGCTAGGGTGGAGTCGTCACCTCTGCCAACTTTAATGTTAAATCCCTTAACTAGCAGGAACACAGAAGGACATCTGTGACAAAGAATACTAAGCACAGAATCCAACAATTTGGGAGCATTATATGGCTTCTCCCATCCAGTTTTAGCTATTGCACTTAAACAGCAAATGACTTCAAAGAGGGCAAGAAGTTGCATTTTCTTCATGCTTATTTGGCTGGTTTAAATGTTTCTTTCTCTCCTCTATTTTAACTGGTGAGATATGGTGTAGGGGTACCAGTGTAGTTTCTTTTTTTTTTTTTGGGGGGGGGGGGGGGGGGGGGGNAGGTTTTAAAATATCTTTTTCTTGGGGGGAGGGGGAGGGTTGTTTGTTTTTCCAAGTATAGTTTTTAAATTAAAAAAACCCCTCAAACAACCCCAAGAGCATCAGACAAATGTACTGGCCAGATGCAGCCTATCAACCACTTCAACCAGCACAGGTCATTCTAGCTTCAGGTAAGTGGTGGATCTGTACCCCTTTATCACTACCTTAAGGGTCCAAACTGAACTTAGGGCAGAGAAACTGAGTTTTCCAGACACACCTCTACATTTCCAGTCCCATGCCTAAAAGCTTTGCTTCTTAACTCCTGTAAGTCCTAATAACAAGGTAGCATTCCCACATAAACAGCTTGCCATTGCTTGTTAATATCAGCTGTTCTGGAACACAGGTAATCCTATCACCTTTGGGCAGAACTAAATGTTGTCATAATTGAGATGCTATCACGCTATCTGTGCTTTCTGCTCCCTGTTAAAAAATACCTTTGTAGCTAAAGCAGTAGCTGTACCAGCGGGGAAATTTGGACAGTAAGGCTTGCCACCTATTTGTTCAAATGTTTCACTGCATATTCCTAACAGTGCCATTGTCTTTATTTTCAACGTTATACCGTTGCAAAAAAAGAAGCTGAAGAGGTAAATTCTGTTTCAGTGTTTCCTTATCCCCCTCTGGGCGCATCAATCCCAAAAGCTGTCTCTGAAAGGCAGGGACCAGCCAAGGGAATCAAGAGCATTTGCCAGATCATTCACTTAACTAGGAATTTCTTAGAGGTGAGTTAGAATGCTGGAACTCTTGAGTCACTCACATATGTTACCCAACTGGAAATCAGAGTAGCAAAGCCACAGAAGACAATAGCTGCCTTTTTCACAAAGGACCACACTGCAACCTTACAGATTACGTGCCCTTTAACTGGAAACACTTAGCAAACAAATAACAAAGGAAGCCTTACTTCCCAACACCACCAACAGATACAGTTTAGAGATCTACTGAGCAGAGAGGTTACCTTTGGAAAGTACACCACCAGATTTTCAGTTTGGTTCACATTCAACTAAGTCAACAAGTGTCATAGGAAGAAAAACCAACCAACCAAACTTACATTATCAGCTCAAACTTCCCACCAAGCCAGTTTCTCAGTTTTACCACCAGGTCCCCCATCCTCCCAGTACAGCAAGATAAGGAAATCCTGAACTCATTGCAGCTGGCCTGATGAGCCTTGTAATTAGGACATGCAGTGTGGTCTTTCGGCTTCTTGAGAGCATTAACTCTTTTGCTGCCAAATCCCTTCGATCCTGTTATAGCTCAAAATAAGACTCCATTTGAAAGGTATTATTTGTTGTCTGCTTTTTAAAGAAATAGGTTGGCTTTACTAGTGGCACACTGTGAACACAATGCAGTCATTGCTTTTGGTTGAATTCATCAGAGGAGCAGTCTTCCTACCACCTCCCAGACGTGTACCAATACACTGGAGACCAGAATGAGTCTGGATGCATTTCCCTCTTCCTCTCTATTTTCCTTACTACTGTCATCTGTCTGAGACCGTCAACATTCTCCCTGTCACTCTGATCATCCCCTGGACGTACCCTTTGAGTGTGAAGCTAATTCAAAGGTTTTTTTCAAAACCCTTCTTAAAAATCCCCTTTGCAGCAGTGCAAACACTTAGTAAGGGTTGAATTGCTGATTCACTCAATTAAGTGCCCCAGACAAAAAAAACCCCCACCTGTTTCAGGTATCTCAGCAATATTCCTTCACTCCTTGTCTTCTACAAAGACAAAATGGACTAAATCACCATTTGCTTTCATCACATTCATTACATGTTCCTGGGCTTTTGCTATTTGATTCCAGGGGCCAGGATGAACTTCCCCACCGCCACCCTTATTATATAACTTGGCTTTTTGGAATGGCTTTTTTCCTCATCTCATTCTGAGGAACTGGAGATTTCCCCAGCTAGCAACAGGATGTAGCACCGTTTGCGCTGGTGCTCTTTATAGCAGCTTTCAAGTGCCAGATTGATGTGTTTTTCACATTGACTCAGAGTTAAACTGATTTAAGACCATTTTCCAGGTCAGATTGGCAGGAACTGCTGAAGCAGTTTGCCTGACTCTGTACCAGGAGGGATGGGCTGCATCTTGGGATCGTCTAGGAATTATCCTTAACAAATTCATTGTTCTTTGAAGCACCGGTGACGTTGGCAACATCCATCTTCTCCTTTACTGTCATCTTCTGGGATGTTATATTTGTGTCTTTTCCTTTTTTAACGCTGGGCCTCAAGACAATTACAGGGAAGTGTTTCATGGTGATGCGTGTAGACTGGATGTTTTGGCGTGTCCAACTTTGGCACATATTGCACAAATGCCCTGCCAGCTGAATCAGGTGGCCGCTTTCAGAGCCATGTGTTACGCTTTGGCCACAGAGCCGTTGGTGGCTGCTAAGATTATGATTTAGTGTCAGTACACCCTGTAGTCTGATGGGATCCTGGCCTTTGACAAGGCTTCTGGCTGCCACGGTTGAAACAAACAAAAGTTTGTAAAGGTTTGCTGACAAGAGTGGGCAAAACTGTGGTCGTTGCAACCCGTACGTTTCTGTATTGACCTGAAACGTGCCAGGAAGGGTTGGTGGAGGAGTGAATTATGTAGTATCCAGTCATGGTGCCAGACTGCTCCCTTATAGTGGGGGTAATAGCTCAGTGTAAAGGATATGTAGAAAAGAAAATAGTCACCACTGCAAGCCATGTGTCCAATTCAAAGCCCACTAAGATAGGTATGTTTTGTTTTGTCACTGGGTTGGCCCTGGGGGCAGAAATAGCAGCCTCCTCATGGGCAGGAGTTATATATTCTACATCCCCAGGGGATGTTCCAGATTTCGGCAATGGGTAAAGAATTTGGGATTTCACACGTTCTGTGTGTCCATACACCCACCCTTCTATAAAAGTCAGATAATAGGGAATTTGCAAAGTTACTGATGGGTGTAATACATGTGAAGTACTTTAAGAATCTCTTGGCAAGAGGGGCTCTTTGAAAGAAAGATTTTGTATTATTCCAAGTGTATGTAGGAGAAAGTAGTTCCGAGGGAGACAAGAACTTCTTAAAGACCCTTAATTAATACTATTTTGGCATCCATAGCACTTCCCCTTCCTTTTAACAATTTGATGCCAAGAATTTCTCGTTCCAATAGCGTCCAATAAATCTTAGAAAGTAAATTCCAGTGACCGTTGGAGGTATCTTTGGTTGCTTGATGGCTAAAGCAGCTAAAGCCTTTTCCTTAGTTTCTGAAATAGCTTTTCCTTTTAAAATGTATGGGTTGAACCCCTGAAACAAAGTGACTGATTCTCCTCTCAGCAGCCAGAACATCTTGCACCAGCACAGGACTATGCTGTGCTGGGGGTAAAATGTGTTTCAGGCGTTTCAGGGCCAAGACATGCGTGAAGTCTCCTGTGAGATCAGACTCTACCCTGTGGCCCTTTGAATTGATCCCACTGCTGTGCACCAGCTTCAGCTTTGTAAGAGGTGTCAGTGGAGCTCAGCACGTTGTGTTTGAATATAGTGAGGGTGCATGAAGTGGATTATCTATATGGCGGTGGCCTGCCACTTAGGGTGAATTTTTATTTACAGTATATACCATCTGCAGTGGGATGGGATTCAGTGATATTTGGGACTCATCCAGGTAATTGTGCTTAGAGCTTCAATATGATTCTTTCAGTAATTGACTGTTACCCAGAAAACGCACTCACTGTGCAGACATCCTGAATGTTTGAGATCTCCGAGATAAGTGTAATTGCATTTCAGATTTATTTCACAAACTCTCTAAATCAATGTCAGTGCATGTTTCCAATATGTATATAACATATATAAACATATGAAAACGTATATGACGTATATAAAGACCCCATTGAAATATTTTGATTTAATAGCACTGAAAAACAAGGTCTCCACAGAGGCACAGATTGCACCTCTTCTTACCTCATTTTTCCATAAGCCAGCGATAACTCTCTGATGCCAGGAGAATGACATGAGCATCGCGTTATTGTGAGGTGTATCAAACCTGACATAGAAACACCCTGTGAAATGTCTCCCATCATTTCAGGGTGGAGAGGACTGTCAGTAGTTGGTCCTGTTTCTACGGTAATTCATTACCATGTTAATTTTTTTTTTAAGTTATTATTTACTTTTTAAACTCCTACTACACAGTTTCTTTTGAGCCTTAACACATTAAAGTGAATGAAACCGTGTTATCTCCATTAGGGAGATTAGCTGTTTAGGTGATTATGGGTTTCCTGCTGTTCTAAAACTACAGAACGGCAAATTAGGAGCTCCTGATTTTGATTTGCAGATTGAGAGAGTGAAGATCGTATTGAGGTGAAATACAAAAACTAGGTATTTACTGTTTATCAGGAAATGTTTAAATCACAGCAGGTTTCCCCTTAGAAAATCCAAGACAGATATAGATCTGAATGTTTCTTGTTATTGTTTGAACATGGGACACTATGTTGACTGCCTCATTAACCAGATTGGAAATTAAAAATTACTTTACATTTTTCTTGGTGTTCTTTCCCTTTCCCTGACTTTAGTATTGTTTGCCTAAGTAGTTCTGGACACAAAAACGTTCCCTTTGGTGGGTTGTTCTTCCAGCTTTTTTGTCTGCATATTCTAACCATACCATGACTGTGGTACAATCAAACACAAGAAGCAATCGTTGTTTAGTGGACAGGTTGGACTAAGTGAACCATGGCAACTCAATAGTGTCCTCAGCAGTGGGGTGCCCAGCTGCATTGCACTGCCTTCAAGAAGCCTCTTTATTAATGACCTGTACATTGCTCTCCTCAAATATACAGCCGTACTCTTAATGAAAAACAAATTCATGTTTTTTCTGCTATTTTTATCCTTCCCCTACTCAGATCAGTCTCAGAATAATCATTAATACAGTACTGTTTCATGTGACTTCTTTCTTTTCTTTTGCAGGCTCTGAGCAGCAGTCTGTACAAGAGTGCATCGCCTTATGGCTCCCTTAATAACATTGTGGATGGGTTAAGCTCCCTCACCGAGCATTTCTCTGACCTATCCCTTTCTTCAGAAGCCAGAAAACCCAGCAAGAGGCCACCTCCTAACTACCTGTGCCACCTCTGCTTTAACAAGGGACACTACATCAAAGACTGCCCACAGGTAAGGAATATACAATATTCTAGAAAAATCTTCATGAAAATTGTCACCATTTCTTGGTTTAGTAACAGAGAATTTGACTGAAATAGTTCTTTAGAGTGAGTAGCACTGAAGAAATATCTTGACAAAGTGCCAAGCTAGCCATGTGTTCTTTTAATATATTCTTTATCATAGTACTGATGGAAGAAATATGCTATTTCATTTGCCTAATAAGAATTACAAAAGATATTCATCTAGGCACATGATAAGTAGATTCTGGAAACTTTTAAAATGGCTATTTTGTAATTTTCTATCACAGAGATTATGTAAAATGTATTTTTAAGCAGCACACTCTATAGTTAGTTTGGCAATGGCACTTAATAAAAATATAACAAGTTACATATGCTAAAGGAGAAGAAATTGCTACACTGGATGAGGACTTTGGATCAGTGTTGCAGTGACACAAGGTCCAAGTATATCTGGTGCAAAATGTCTTCCGTCTCACAGAAGAGGTTTGCAATACTTGGCAAATGTGGAGGTCCTGGACTCCCAGAACTTTTTTGTAGCGGCAAAACTGGCAATATTTATTTCCTCATAAAAGGTATAAACCAGTGTGCACTGAAACCGCTCACCAATCTGCAATTTTTTTTTTTTCTGAGGCTCCAAGACACAGTGTACAAGGTTCCTCCATCCCCTCAAGTTTCAGCTGGATGCAGGCATGTTGCTGGCTTAAACTTTCTCAAGTCCAACAATATTCTATGTAGAGTCCCAAGGAAATTGAAGTGCTGCCAATACTCTAGAAATACAAATGTGGACATTACTGGCATTCACTTCACTAAGGCTTTAACCTCCTACCCTCTTAATGTGTGACTTTCAGCAGAATTAATCTGCATAGAATTAACTACAGTTAATTCACCATTGAGGATGCCAGACATATATAAGCCAAAACACAGGCGGAAAAGCATCTGCCAGCTGAGCAGGGTCAGCATGACATCAAGTCTAATGTCAGATGAGCTTTAGCTGAGTGTATTCCTCCTGCTGTTATGCATAGACTAAACTGTTTTCTTCATGGACTTTAGCCATATATCTTTCATTAACTCTAGCAAAAACTGTGGAATTAAAGTACTTTTGCAGTCTTGGGTGTGGCACTTGAAAATATTTTTACTTCATATTATTTCAATATACATTGAGTAAGGCAGTTTTCTTTAGGAAAAAAATATGACATTTTCCTTGCTAGGAGATCAAAAATACTCTGGTTTGTACACTTCTGTGTTTAACGTGCTTAGTTTAGCATATTACAGCAAAATGTAGAAATAGGACTATGTAATAGCATACATTACTTGACAAGGGGATTAGAACTACAACTACTAAATATGTGGCAGAGAGAAATAAGAGTGCTGAACTGTGGGAGATGGCAGTGCCGTGCTGTGTAAGAAACCAAATGAATGCAACAGGTCCCTTGACGATCAACACATGCAAGATGCAGCTCGCACAGACAATCCCAAGTGAATGTGTCAGAGTTGGAGTAGAAATGCATTATTTATTTCATAGGTAGTTTTACAGTTTGAGGCACTAGAGATTAAAGAACAGTTAATGAAAATTGAAGACGTACCCACAGAAGTCCAGGAGATGCAAACAAATGAAGATTCCTGTAGGAAGATTAATTTACTCAAATTGCACATCCTTTGTAACTAAGTTTCACTAGTAATGTCTTCAATTTCTCTGTGAACCGGGAAGAAGACTTCCTACAGAGCGTACTCTGTGGCTGGCCTATGAGCTAGTAAATAATGAGTGAAGGAACACAAGACCAGGAGGCATCTGCTTGCTCACTGCACGCGGTCTTCTACAGTTACAGGCAGCCATATCCTACAGGCCCTTTCGTAAACTGGTCAAGTTTTAGTTGGGAAACATTTCAGTATTTTGCCCTCGCTACTGCTGGTGTGGGAAGCTGCTCCAGAACCTGAGTTCTTTCATAATTAGAAATCTTCCAATTTCCAAGATAGGTGTAACTCATGGCCACTTTGTAGTCATTTGTTCTCCTGCCAACATTGTCCTCCACTGAAAATAGCTCTTCTCCCTCCCTGGTGTTTATCTCAGGATGTATTAATAGACTGCAATCATATCCTCTCTCAGCATTCATTCCGTAGGACTAACCGAGCCAGGTTTTCTCAGTCTCCTCACAAAAAGCAGACGGACTCTCTATTCCCCAGTCCTTCTCATGGCTGTCCTCTTGTGCTTTTCATCTCCTTGCGCATGCACGGCTACACGTACATATGGCATCCCAGAAAAGATCTCATCAGTGCCTTTTGCTGTGTGTGCGTGTATCTGTTCCTATAGATCAAAGTTTATGTTACTTAAGGAACAGGTGATATGAAGTTAGTTCTGCTTTATTGGAGATTTCTAACACAAGCAAGTGTTTTCTGGTCTAGTCACCATGTAAGTGCTTTCTTGAAAAAAGAGCAGACTTAAGCACTTCCCTTATTTTATCTAAATTTGAGGACAGATCTACAAGGGATGGCCCTGTGTGCATGAGTTACGTGCAGAACGTTGAAAACATTGTGCACAAGAAGGGAGCACCAATGGCAGGATCAGACCTTTGTTAGAAGGACCGCATTTGCTACCACTGCTTTTGACGATAACCAATTTCTTAATTTGAACATTATATGTACTACTTAATAGCCTGGATTTTGATGCTTAGTTTTTCTAGTGCTGTCAAAAATGAAAGTTGTTTTCAAATCCTACCAAAGAAGGGCTGTAGCTATGCATTTTTAAAGTACTTAAATTTGGATAGAGAAAAGAGATAAACTAGTCTGATTTGGACAAAATGCATATCAGTAAATCATATGGTATTTTTATTTTCTTTTTATGTAACTGCCTAATAAAAACCAGATTTTGAAATGGGGTGTTTTATGGAGTTTTTCCTGCATAACAAAGAAATTGTGTAACAACTTTGAGACTTTATATCCACCCTTAATTCTGCTTGTTATAAACACTGTAAAGACATGTGTTCTTTTTCTGTTGCTGTAAAAGTTGATGGTGTACCATACTGATGAAAATACACGTATCAGTTCAGATTCGTATCTTAAGTGATGATCGTATTCTAGGAGTTTAAATAATTATAAACAAAAAAGGCCAGCTTTAGTATTTGAGTACCTCAGGTATCTGCAGTTTGTCCAATATCCTGTCCAAAATTATCTCTTTGGAAATTGAAATAGAATTTAGCAAACTTCTGTTGCTTTAGTATGTAGTTTGTGTGATCTGTAGTGATAGAAATTGTGTTTGCTGTTTTAGAAACTACCAGAAATAAGAGCAATGTTATGACTGCAATTCATCATTTCCAATTTGCCTACATTTGCTAAAACTGTCGCAATTATTATGTCTATAAAAAACACAGCACTCTTTATCTTTAGTGTCACCTTTATAGCATACCTACATTTTCTCTGAACTAATTTTTGAGTTTCAGTGCCTTAGACGATAACATCTTACTCATACCTCTCTGATGTTCTTTCACATACAGAACTCCCATTGACTTGAATGAACTGAAAAATGTCTGGAGAATAAAGGTTAAAAGCAGTGCTCCTAAACTTAATATAGTGGCACTCTTAAATTATCATTGACAGTGCTATCAAATATACAAAACATTTCTCTTTAAATAGCAAGGAAGGTGAGGAATGAGCGTACTTTTCCTATCTCGTTTACTAGTGGTTGGTTGCATGATACATAAATATATACGTATATAGATCTGTCAAAACTTTGTTTACTTATCTGTGTACTCGAAGGTACTGTGCCAGTGTACATCTTACATACGCATCATTAACCGTAGGTTTCCTTTCCCTTGCCAGGACAAATAATTATGAGCTCTGGGCCAGTAATAGTTAAGATATATGATCCTTTATGACATTGATTTATCTAGCAGATGCAGAAACTCATAAAAGACCTTTTTTAAAAAGTTACATTGTCTCTCCACCCATTATTGCTGTAGTCTATATTTTTAAATCCCACAAAATATAAACAGTGGGTTTGTTTGTACTATGCGTGGCCAATACAAAATGAATCTTGCTCCTTTGCAGTATAGGGATGTTATTGACGTTACCACCCTTCCATGATGTCGTCACCCTAAACTCAGACCTATCATATAGTTTTAAAAAGCAGAAAGTGCAGGGGTATGGTGTTAGATAACAGTATATGTGGAAATTTGTGAATAAGACACCTAGTTCGGGGTCTAAGAAGTTGCCGAGCAATTGCCATGGTTCAAAATCTTCTTTGGGAAGAATGGACACAGATTCTAGACCTCATTTATTGCATATGTCATTCCTCTTGTTAATTTGGGCAGTAATGGATTAACAACAAAGGCAGCAACAAAGTTTGTACTTGTAGAGGTCCAAGCTCAGAGGTCCAGCAAAGTATCTCTGTATTCAAAGTTTTCAAACTGCTCTACCTGGTGTTTCTGCCAAGCACCAGTTCCATCTACTGGCCTCTCTGTCCTAACTTTATTCAAGTGCTGTCAAATCCTTTTGTGAAAATATGCACAGGCCTAGTCACTTAAAAAATGCATGGCTCCAGCCATGTTTTTCTGAATGCTGAACAAGGAGACTGCTCTGATCCCTGTGCCAGTGCCAAGCGCTCTGAAAAAATCTTCCTGACAATTCCTGTAGATTTCTACACAGGCAAGGAACTCTCACATCATGGAGACTTGATGGAAAAAAAAGATATGGGCAAATATCACTGTTCTGCAGTCAAATCCCTGGTGCACTACAACTATTCAGTCTAGTCCCTGGGAGATACAGAGCTGTTACACAGTGTGTTTCCCAATTTTACACTATACTCATAGAGGAAAAGGCATGCGCGTGCTCATAGAAGTACAGACATGCTACCACAGACGTATACGTGATGGGAAACAACATTAGCCTCATTTTGCACTGCATTTTTAAATCTGTGAATGAAATGTATGGCATGATCCATATTGATGAGGCCAACAGTGGGAGTTTCCATTGCCAACAGTGATCTTTGAAGCACACCCTGTAAAACTGAAGTACTTCGAGAACGCATATTCAAGTCAATGGGAGTAGTGGGTAATTACTGTGGCTGCCTGAGTTTGCATAGATTTGCTTTTGTGGTTTCATGCAGGATGTGGAAGAAATCAGTGTCAAGCTGAGTTTAGTCCTTTCTTCTTAGTCCATAGCTTGGTCTGCCAGATCATGCTGCCCTGAAGCTGTCCCTCCCTGTGGTCAGATATAGTGGATCTTTGGCAGTAGAGTTGGCTCAGCAGGCAGCTATTTGGCTGCAAGATTGCAGTGACTCTCATGCCTGAAGCATTAATCTGATTTGTCTTGTGCCTTATGGTTGTGCAAGGATCTCAAATGTCCGCAAAATGCAAGGAGTCCACAGCTGTGCTTTCTCCAGGTACCAAAGGCTGGCTAAGATGGCAGTGATGAACAAGCTGCCGTCTTTACAAAGATAGAAAGATTTTACCTTTCTGGGTTTTGGCTTAGAGATCTTAATTTTAAAAAAAGCAAAACAAACACAAACCTCTTGAAATTTATTTTTCTTTTTAAGTGGAAGATGATGTTTCAGAGAGCTCTGGAATGAAAGGAGATCATAGACTTTGAAAAATCTTAAAATTCACTCTGAAGATAATAATTTTTGACAGTTGCCACATTTTACAGTAGTCTTTTGGATATCGGGTGATGGCTTCCAAATAAACACGTCTTTTCTCCATTAAACTGAGAGAAATATCGGTATTCTTATTCGGTTATAGGATGAGGGGTCAAGCTCTTCAGGAGTCTGAAACCCTGTATGGCTCAATTTTGCAGGCTCCACCATAGTTTTTGATTGGAGTATACTTGCTGGCATTTGATATGGTGCTGTATGGGTGTCTTCTTGTTTATGCTTCAATTCTGTTGGCTTAGAGAGTTATTAGAGGCCTGACTGTGCAGTCCCTGGTATGAATGAAGTGGTATTTGAATCACTAAAATTAGTATTCCTCTTCCAGAGATAAAGATGAAAATATGGGACATATAATAGAAGAAAACGACAGCTAAATTAATCTCTGATGCAGTAGCACTGATTTTAATAAGACCAGTACTGACAGAGAACCTGTATGCCTGTATTACAAGGAGGAAAAAGCTGTTAATCTCTACTGTATGTAATTGTTTTCGAACTGCGTGTGGCACTCCAGAAAACAAATCTATATATATCCAGCCCCTCAGTTCTCCATGTTTGAAATACATTTTGATACATTAACCCATTTTGTATAGTGCATATTTCTTCACCTAAATATATCTCTATAAGAAACGGTAATTCTTAGGTTTTGTTCTGTAAATATCTACACACATACTAAACCTCCACCTTACAACATACTGGAACAATTTGAGGGTCTCAAAAGTCTTGTTTATACACAACATACTACTTTCATTTATTCATATTTTTCCACTCAGAACCTGTATAAAATTATTTTAGATGATTTGGACTTGGCTAAGATTTTTTAAATTACTTTTTTACCACATGCAGCCACTTTTACAAGTCCATGATATCAAATATACTACAAAATTTATTGCAGGGGTTTTTTTCTTCCCTCATATGCTTGAACTTAGTCCTGCAAAGTTTTCTCAGAGTTCCTGAGCTTAGCTGGATATATTTTCTCAGATCATTTCTACTTTTATTATGAAGACTTGCAGAAATCTTGTAACAAAAGTATGGTGGGCTGTAATTTTGTTCCATCCATTTTATCTCTGGAAATGTAAGCTGTTTAAGAGTCTGAACCATCAGAAAATACTCATTTCTCTCTGTTTTGGAAATTCAGAATAAGCTGTGCATGTCATGGCTTTAAATCATTTATCAGAGAGGCAAGTAACTTGGACAGCTGTATGTGAGTAGAGGGGATCCAAACAGCCCTGCTTCGATAGCATGCTCCCAAAGTACTAGTTTTAAAACTGTGGCTATAATATGTGGCATTTATGTCCAGTTGTTTGATAAACTGGGTGCTTGGAAAGAAGGTACTGAACCCTAACAAACCAGAATAAAAGCAGTTAGATAGTGAAAAAGAAAACAGAAATATCTAGTGACCTGTGTCTATGCCCCTTTCCTGTCTAGCACGCTACTTGATATTACATTCCCAGAAGTCTGGAAGACCAGCCAAAACCAAACTCCTCCTTCAGCACAATCACTAAGCTGTTGTTACTGTGGTTCTGTCTTTATTACTGATACGAGTTCAAACTTTTTTGCTGTGGGAAATGCAACTTAAACAGATGCGATAAAGGCAAATACTGTAAGAGGGCATGCTTGCTTGGTCTTCGTGGCGACCTTGGGGTGGAATCTCAGGTCCTGTGCGATGGTTACCAATGGACTGTGTGACAGGTGTTGGAGGATCACCCGCCACAGAATTTGAGGTTTCGCTGATGTTTTCCAACTTCTTTTTGTTTACCTTTGAATCTCATTTGCATATTCACTGTCTAGATAATTCAAGTTGGTTGCCCACTAACAACAAGGGGAATATCAGGAAAAGAATGCTGTTTAAATGTAAACCCTTATGGATACCTGGCATTTCAGCTGAATAAGGTTTCAGCATTGGTAAAGCCTCAGCTCGGCCCAGGTTGAGCACAGTAATTCGGGGAAGACTGGAGAGGAGAGAAATTAATTTGAGATCTCTGAAACATGACTTCTGTTGAAAGACTGAAGAACCAATGTTGTTTGCTCCCACAAAAAGGCATATTAATAAGTTGCAAATATGTAGAAAACCTTGCATGAAGGGCACAGTTTGTTTTCCAGATCCACAGCTAGTGAGTCCAGAGTGCTGGACTTCACCTAGGCTGCTCTTTCTAACTGTGAAGCATTGAAATAGAGTGCCTGGGAAGGCTCTTGGTCATTGGAAGACTTTCAGAACAGTACAGATAAACATACATCAAGATTTTCACAGGCAATCCTGTCCAGGGACAAGTGAGAGAACATCCCAAAGTATCCCCCAGCCTTATGTTTCTACTATTGTATATCTGCTTACTAATAATCCAAGTCATTGTCTTAAATGTGCATAGTTTATATTTAAAAACCATGCACAACAGACCAGATCCAAATCCTGTGCAAGTCACTGGGAGACTTTTATAAACTCCTTTGAAGTCGACTGAACATTTCATTGGTCTAAATCTGAACTCTGTTTACCAACAATTCGGTATTTGCTTAGTTTGCAGTAAAACTCCTGATAAACCGTAATTAAGTGCTTAGCTTGGAAATGAATACTGCGAGTATTCCTCTTGAGAGGGAAGGTAACGTCTGGTTTCCAGCCCTCCACAAGCTGATTTATAGATAAGGTAGGGAGAGAACCACCAGGTCAAAACCACACTAGTTTATCAATTCCTCATTTGCACTTACAAGAAAGGAGTAATGGAAGATTAAGTGAATCATGTTTTCTCACTTCATAAGAGTATTTTGGTTTAGTGTGAAATATAGGTTGTGGAATTTTCATCCATGCTTGGAATCATTCAAGATCTGACTGGACAAAGCCCTAGGAAACCTGACCTAAACTCAGTGTTGGTCCTGGTTTGAGCAGGAGGTTGGACTTGGTGATCTCCTGAGGTTCCTTCCAAACTTAATGATACTGTGATTCTATTCTACAATTAACTAAATTCTTGTGCTCTGCAATAAAAGATGACTGATTGTTCTTCAAGATCTCTGTATCTCCCAGCTCTAATGTCTACCACAATCCTTCCTCACTGTGCTTTTAAATAAAATACTCTTGAAAAATACAATACTGCTAAAACATAAAAGTTGAAGCGAACAGGCACTTATTACAACTACAAATACAGAAAACAGAAGACCCCAAACCTTGGAAATAACACCTGTCAAAATGTCCATGCACAAACACTTCCAGTAAAAATGTAGCTTCATTTAATCTATATTTAGAAAGTCAATCAAATAACTTTTTTTTTCAAAAGGAATTTTCTCTAGGAAAATGTCTATTTCAACAAGGTGTTCAGCTGAAAAAGCAAAAGGTTGAAGCAGACATCTGAATGGGAAGAAACATTCTTTGCTTTGCAATATTTCAAAAGTTTCATTTACTCAAATGAACATTTATATCTTTTATATATTATTTCCCAGTTTCTCAAAAGTGAAAATGCATTTTCTGATAATCCCCATGCCCAATTAAAGAAGGCCTACAAGGTCTGAGTAGAGGCTGGGATGGTGTCAGATAAATGGGGCACGCTCTGGCTGTTGAAGAGAAGGCAGCTGTCAGGGGAGTGAACTGCCTTGTCTCTCCCTCCCTTTTCCTTTTAACTTACCATACAGAGGAGAGTGCTGGCAAACAGATAGCGAGAGCAGTGAAGAATGAGAGCAAATCACTAAAGGCGGAGCAGCAGTTTCTGCTGGCAACAGCTAGCAGCTGCAGCTCAGTTTCTCCTTGCTTTTCTGATTGTCCCAGGACAGTCTGTAGATTGTGAGGATGCAATTCCAAGCCAAGGGCCCCCTCTCATTTTCCTGCTGTCAAGATGTATCAGTCAGTCCCGCCTTTCCCTCCTGTTATGTCACTTCCCTCAAGAAATTAAGATACTAAACGGAAATTAATTCCTCTTCCAATTCCCTGGTATAGCACAAGTATTGATGCTATTCTGCTGTATCTGGCTTATGTCAATAAATGTAAAAGGAGCCTTATACATTTCGATGTGGCCCCTTTTATAGCTATAAAAAGGTCTACTATGAGATGTGAACAGAGTTTCTCAGGTAACTAATGCCCATCTATGCCCTGTGGGATTTTATATATCCTTCAGACTGGCTGAGGAAACTAGGTCAGAAGCAGCAGAGAAGGCAGCACTGCAAGGATCAGGAACACAAGTCTTTGTGCTATAGTGACGCATGGATGTCAGCCTCTCAGACATCAAGTTCAGGAGGCATCATGCAACCTGATTAAATAGTCCAGGTGATGCTTTTCGGAGCAGTTTTACCTACAGAGTATACTACATGAGTTGAGTTCACTTACGATCAGCAATCCTGTGGCTACAAAGGAATACCTGAGGATTAAAATTGGTTTAGAAGTCATTGCACCTATTGGAGAATAGACCATTTGATGTTGGTAGTGATACTAGGATTCAAGGGCTTGTTTAGCATTCAGTTTGTAATCCTAAAGAGGCTTTCCCTGTATGTTTAGAGTAGCTCTCCAGTCACTACTCCCTCCCAGAAGGAGCACATTTTGATAGAGCAGCCATTTGCTGCCCACACAGCAAAAGCCACATGTTTTAGCCTTACATTGATGGTATTTTAGAGCAGATGGCATAAAAACTGACTGCAGGTTCCTTGTTGCAGCAGCACCAGTCAGTGCATACCTGTGAAAGGATAGTGTCTCTAAGTTTGCTGAAACACCAAACCTGGAGACTCTGAAGACCTGTGAGGCTAGTCATGCTAATTTTCTCTCAAATTCAAGTGGGAGCAGAATCTGTATTTATTTTGAATTTGTTTTTTTAACATAGGGCCATTCCTAATGCTTTCAATATTATAAGAACTGTTGATTCCCTAAAATTAGTACCATTAAGCAGCCACTTCCATAATTTTGTTTTTCCCTGTTTATATCCTGGAAGTGTTAGCTCTGACTCCACTCTACATCCAGAAATTCAATATGTTTATGTTGTGCAAATGTATAATGTGACTCTCAGAACCTAATAACTTCCCTCACTGTTAGACTGAAAGAGCTGAGAACAGAACTTCAGTTCACAGACACAAGTCCTATTTTAACTCCTAGGCTCTTTCTCTGCATCAGCTTACCAAAACCAATACTAAAAATCTCAAATTTTCTAATTTATTTTTAATAGCAAAATACACCTTGCAGAAAAGTAATAGTCAAATTTGCTGATAAGCTTACTGTAAACTTAGTTCCTCAACATTTTATATTTTACACTAGAAATTATCTGTCATGTTACTGATAGAAGACTGTTATTTAAGAAGACATTTCCTAGGTTTGTAGAAGTTCGTTTTTTTCTTAAAAAACAAGCTTTTCCTTCCAAATTTCCTTCATGGGGCAGAAAAGCTAAAATGTTTGTATAGTAATTAGAGAAAACAAAGAACAAGCCTTTCATTTCAGAGCCCAGTCAGTGCCAAATTATTAGCTAAGGCAATAAAGCCCGTAGACAGGCACTTAAGCTGAAACATTTGGGGATTTTAGGAGCAACAGCAGACATTTTGGAAATGACATAATCTTGATTACTAGTTCATCCTCAGATTTGCATCTCATTTTCCACAAGATACTTGCTACTCTTTGTTTCTAACTCATTCTCTGACTGTGCAGAAATGTGCATAGGAGTACAGCAACACATTTTGAGATCTTTTGTATTACCAAGCCCTGTAAACATCTCTTTTTTCATTCTGCAAAGAAAGAGCGCATTTCAACTACACTTAGACATGGTCTCAAGCTGTAATTTTGGACGAGTTCAGAGTAACACTGAACATTTCCCAGGTTCAAGGGTTTCATATAAAAAATACTGGTTTCAAGTCCATTTCTAATTTTAACCCACATTGCAGGTGTGCAGCTATAGATAAAACTCTGCAACAGCACAGATAAATCAGTACTTCCACCTGAGCCAGCATACCCACACCACCTGGCAGCCAAGAACACCCAGCCCAAGTGCACACTCAGCCCTCCCAAACACTGCCCCGTGGGTCTTACGTGGGTGAGGAAAGGAGACCTTCAGGAGACTTCATGAGAGCAGAGATAACCTCTGAGATGGTTTTCTATAGCAGTCATGTTACTCTTACTCCTAAATGCAAAAAGTAGGGGAGAGAAAGGCTCCTTTCAAAGAAATGGCAAACAACAAGGCTTTCCCAGAAGATTGAAGGAGATTCATCATTAACGTAGAAAGGCAGCTTTGGTTTAAATAGTTTTAAAACCCAAAACTTAATAGTAGTCATTCCAGACCTGCATTTTTTATTTCTCAGTGCAAGTTAGAGCTCTGCTATTTAAAACAGATTTCTGTAAACCCTGGTTAAGAAGTTTAATAGATTAGAGCTAAATGACAAAACTACACTGCTGTCTTCATCATTTTTACCACAAATCATGAAAAATTCCTCCTGTAATGTCACGCGTCCCCCGGCCTGATTCTCTGTACCGTTTACATGAGAACAAACCACCACCAAAACAGTCACGCTGGCTTTTGTGCTGCGCTTGCCACCTGTCAAAGTGTTTACACAAAACATGAGAAAGTAGAGAATCAAGGCCAGGAATTTTCAGGTTTCTTGAAAATGCCTACTTATGTAAATTAAGGGGTTCATTCCTACCCTGACATTGTTCTATGGCTATGACAGGTGAAATACATATCCACCTGCACTTCACCTGTCACAGGCATAGAACTTTCTCAGGATAGGTGATATCCATATCTCCTGAGATAGCATAGAGTGCTGTTACACATATAAAACTAACCATACTCCGGTTTTAGAGCATGCTAGTCATTTTTGCATTAGTGACCGAAAGTTTCTATCAGTCTTCTGCTAATCTAAGTATATTACACAGTTGTATCCTATGTGATGTAATGTGGACATCAAATGTGTCGGCTGAAGCTCTGAAGAGGGAACAGAGGCCTGTTTCAATGCTGTATGAAGTTTTCTTGAGGTGACTTGCAGGGGTGTGTGAAGGCCTGACTTACACGTTCAGCTTTTCTGTAGTACCTGTAATCGCTCTGCCCTCTCAGCTTTTCCCCATTTTGTAATTTTGTTTGATTTCTTATCCTAGACCCATCTGATCTTCCAAAACATGACCAAAAGCTTCTTGTCGATCCCTCTTTCCTCTGTGTGACCCAGTCACAAATGACACTTTGAGTCTCCTCTCCTCCACTTAGTGCCCTTAGAAGACAGGGATCTCTGACTAGATAGCATGGCATTTGCGGTCTGAGAGCCAGAGGTCCTTGTGCGCTGGGGAGGGAGAGGAAGGATGAGGTGGGCTGTAAAGATGGATGTTGTATGCCTGCAACCATCAGCCTTAGCAAATAAGATGAGATCTAACAGTCATCCAGAGGTTGTTAGCATAGTACCACGTACAGGACTGACAGACGGTTACTGCTTGTCTTACTATTTCTGTTGTTCAGTAATGAAAGCTGTGGTACTTAATAACAGTCTGACTTCTAGGCCACTGCTAACATTCCTGTTAAACTTTTAAAAAATTGTCTCTCTTGCTGGTATCATTTACAGCAGTCTCCTGAGCAGCAGGTCTTAACTGTAATTTTATGTGATATAAATTTATGTGATAAATTATTTCCTTGCATACTATACTGAATCTATTTAAATAGAAGACAAGAGACACTTGCTATAAACCTGAAAAGTGGTAGTATTAATGTGTCACTATTGGAAAGGCTTTTTTTTTTTTTTTAAATAATGTTGACATATATAAGTAAATAATACAAATAATACAAAATACAAGTGGGTACAGCTAATAAGGGCTGTACTGTTTATGCTGAGCTCACAACGTGACTCACATTTTGTGTTTGTTTGCAAAGTTGGAGACAAGAACGGGGCATTTTTTTTTAACATTAACATAATTTTAACTCTCATCTGCTTTCTTCTGAGCTCCCATTCCTGATTCAGCATGCATGAGTCTGCTAATGAAATCCAGATGTCAGACAAAAAACCCAATAAGCTCTCCCACCCATCTGGTAGATCACGTTTCTCAGAGATTGGAAAAAAAGGAATCAGGAAAGATTCCTAGAATGTCTGAAACTTTAGATTTCAGTGTGTTTTCAGAGAGCAGAGGGCAGCAGGGGGATGGTTTGGAGGTAAAATTGAAAGCAAGTCAAGATTCTTGGTGGAAAAGTGAGAAGAAATTGAGTGGTTACGTTATCAGTTACTGTGAGCCCTAAACAGACCTAGTATATCCCAAATTCAGTGCTGCTACTGAAAAATTACACTGAGCATTACAAATAGCAGTTCTGAGTCAGAAATAAAAACAGTAATGTGATGTAAATTATTTAACTGTTTTATTCCTTGGCTTTGCTGTTTCAGGGTCCCGATCCCTCCAGAGACTCAATAAACCTGGGAGGAGAAATTATAACACCAGCCCCCAGTTTACTTTGGAGGATTATTTGCAGAATGTCACAGCTGTGACTGGGCTTCCTCTCTTTCAACCCTCACCTTAAGACTAATCCTAGTCCTAGGTTGAGCTGTACACAAGGTGCCCAAACCCTTTCCAGGACCAAGACTTGTCTTCAGAGGACAAGTTTTTCACATCCCTCAGCTGCTTTGGCAGCCTCTTTCCAGCCCAAATCCAACTGTAGCTTTAGGCTTTCTCCTTCTCTTGACCCTAACCCTGACCATAAATGTAAGCTTTAGACAGAGCAGTCCAGTCCTTCCTACAACTGAAGCTTTGCATTTTTTCTTTCTCTCTACTATTTTTCATTTCTGGAATGTATCATAATCCTTGAAATTTATTACACCTCAGGCCTGAGAAGAAGGGGTAGGAAATTTCTGTACCAAAAGACTTGGGCTGAGTAGCCAATTGGAAAAAGAAATTTGTTTCAATTTTAGAGGAAATGCTTAACAAAAATCAATTTTACTCAAGCTTTTGATGTGACTAATTCAAAGGAATGTTCCCAGTAATTTTCAGACAAGTGAATAATTGAAATAAAAGTGGTGTCTTCTGTGCTTCCAATAACATTAGGATGCATCAGGGTTTTCTTTGACTGCGAGAGGTGTGTTTCCATAGGCACAGATTGTGAGGAATTGCGAGCTTCCCTCATTTCAACTGTACTTGACTTAAAACAAACCACAAAGTCGCTTTTATGCTACTTTTGCATCTACGTTTCCACAGCCACGCTCCTCTAGATCAGCAAGATAGAGAGAAAAGTTTTATAGGTTGCTCTGCCAATTCTGTTGCGACAGCAGACTTCTCTTCTACACAGGCACTTTCCTGATCTGTGGATGGTGGGTTGACGGCCTCACTGTGAAGGAAAGCTCCCTCTCAGTCACTCTGGTCTGTTCTGTTCACTTCTGTTCCCCTTTCATATAATTTAGCATCTGAGTGTTCTCAAGACATACGCTTGTGGTTTGCTCTCCCAGTCTCTTCCCAGGGTCAGTCTTGTGCATGTAATGTAGTGTTTCTGTTTAGTAACTGTTTTCCTTAAACATCAGAAAAATGAGGTCAGATATATGTACCTTGTATTTGGAATGGCAGAAGGTTACTGGTGAGCTTTAATTCCTGTGAGAGCATGTAACATTGTCTCAGCTCAGTTTGTAACCCAGGAAAGCTCCCCTTTGCCTACTAATGAGTGCTGCTCTGCTGGAAGCAGTTTCCATTGTACCAGAAAGTGGAGCGGTTGACAGAAGTGGCCTTCCCTCTGCGGCTGCACCTCTCCCAGACATGTCTGACCATGGTGCTTGCAGACCTGGGCAAGTTCTGCCTCTGCTCCAGGCCAGGTGGCCCAGGCTACTTCTGATGCAAAAGTCCTGTAACCATACTTGTTGAGATGTAATACAGCATTCTGTAGATATGGGGTTTTCAAATGCTACAGCTTCACATCTGTGAATATTGTACTGTTATCCATGAAGGACTGTGGTTATACCTATTATGATAGAGATAAATCTTCTGACCACCAGGAAATGGCAACATTACTCATGGATGCTGCTTAGCGGTAGTTTAGCATCAGCACAGATTCCAGAGCTCTCTGCTGTCTAGACTGAACAGAGCTATTGAATGTTTGTGCCTCCTATGAGGGGAACCGCTGCGTAGCTACAGGCACTTCAGAGTACTTGTTCACTACTATGTATTTGGCCCAGGTTATCGAGCTGTTCATTATTCATGAGCTGGTCTTATCTGAACCCTGGTTCACATTGGTGATTACTTGTGATGATGGATGGTTAGAGCTGGGTGCAGTCTGCAGACTTTGCATTAGAGCCTGTGTTGTTTTAACCGGTTCATCTGGTGGTTGTACACACGAGATTCAACAGGATCAGTGTGCACAGAAACCACAGTGGGGACCAGTGGCAGAGCTGTAATCGGTCACTGCTCTTAGAGAGGGCAGACTGAGTGATCTTTTCCATGAAGGATGCAAACCACCTCAGCGCAATCCCTTGGACCTTGCCCATCTTTCTTAGGAGGAAAAGCAGTATCTTATGAAAGCATCACTCTTCATAAACATTTCTTATCATTTCTTTTCTCTCTACCCCATAGTCTTCTCTCTTACAAGCCCCTAGTACATTTGATGGCTGATAAGGGCCAAAAGCAGAAGCTAGTAGAGATAAGAGCCAGCGAAGTGTGAGAAGTGAGAAGACAGCTGTTGCCTGAAGACTGCCAGCTGTTGAAGAATAATCAGAGACAGCAGCGTACAGCATCACCCTAAGGTTAGTTAAATAAGGACTTAGTCTAACGCCCATCTATGTCTGTGGAAAAGACCTACTTGTTTCGGTAGGAGCTGGAGACGGACATAAGCAACTTTGAATGGTCAGCCTTCAGAGACAGGCTGTTGTCTTGCTCCAGCAGAATTATTGGAGCATGTACAGAGGGTCTGACCCTGCTGACCCCACATTCTGCATCTTGTCATACCTTCTCTTTATCTC
This sequence comes from Fregata magnificens, assembly GCA_013389945.1. NCBI lineage: Eukaryota > Metazoa > Chordata > Aves > Suliformes > Fregatidae > Fregata > Fregata magnificens. Next base: position 107,715 of record WAAD01019635.1, read on the forward strand.
ACCTCCATTCTTGAGATTCTTTCCCAATCAATTCCCTTCCTTATCCAGCTGCTACAGTTAAATCCCTCATTCCTTTTCCAGAGTGTCTAAGATCAATATTTTGACCCATTCAGTCTCCTTTCCAAGGTGCCTTCCATTAATGTAGGAGAATTAAGGCTGAAAAATGGATATTTGGCACACTGAAACAGACGTAATGGGGAACGGAAAGCACAGCTCTTGTATTCCTTACATGCGGTTCCCAGAGACACAAGCCTTATCTAGCTTTTCCAAACTCAACCTTTTTTCTGATATTTTTCTCTTCTAATCTCCAGTGGCTGTCATTTCACTCATCACTACCATTTTATTAACCACTCTAGAAAACATGTTGTTTATCTGCTTAGCACATCTTGCAAGTTAAGACACAGAGGTTTCATCTCTGGATATTTTTAGCATACCTTAGGTGGTTATGTTACAACAAGGAACATAGCCAAAGTGTAGTAAGCCCCAAGAGTTAAATCTATAGATTTAGATCTATGGAAAAGCAACTTGAAGTTCTTGAAAAATCCCATAGTAGGTTTTAGTAGGACTCCAAAAGTCAGACTGTCAGCCAGCAGTTGAATATCCAGCAGTGAATATTCACTGTCTCCTTGTAAAATTGATGTATTCCATCCTGCTTCTTAAAAAACCTGATTCCTGATTCCTTCTCACTTAAGGCAGTTCTAGCCAGGATGAATAACTGAATTTGGACACTATAAGCAGCACCATACTGAACATCTCCAGAAGACAAATCTTCTTGGAGCTGATTTTTCTTAAGCCCTCCCTGGCTTTTCTGTTGGAGTTAATTATATGGACTGATCAGATAAACATCCCACAGAATACAGAACTGGTGTTCCACCACATGTAGCTGAGCCTTTTCTGCTAGTGTAGCCTCATTTTGTACAGGTAGAACTAGACAACTATCCTACAGAAAAGTCTATTTTCATTCCATTTGTGATCAATTTGGGGGAAAGGAGTTTGTTTTTAGTTGAATTTGAACAGTCTGACATAGTTTTAACATGCAGCTAGTTCACCAGTATTCTAACATTGAGGTTTGTTGCTTAACTGTGGCTGGTTACTAAACTCACATGATATTGTTCCTTACAACAAAAACAGCAATATTGGTTTTTCAGAAATATTGTACCAGGAAATGTGTTTGCTCAAATTTTTGTAAAAAGTGAAGATGGTTGAAGACAATTCACTAATGATCATTAGTTATTTAAAGAATAATGTCATGCACTCAGTCCTCTTCAAAATCTAGTCTCATATACTTTTGCAGTCATAAATAAATCAAGAAATGGGGTCTTCAGCACGTCCATATGAACCTTTTAAAGTTGAAAAACCCCTGGTATTTGCAAACTTCCCCACTGTTCATACGAAATACCACTTTTATTCCCCTCATTACTCTTTAGAACGCAGGTACTTTACAGGAAACCTTCCACGTGACTCTGGAATATTAAATCACAGAATCAACAAAATTGCTGAGGCTGGCAGGGATCTGGGGAGATTGGCTAGTCCAACCCCCTGCTCAACACCACTCGGGTGTTGAATATCTCCAAGGATGGAGACACCATAACCTCTCTGGGCAACCTGTGCCAGTGCTCAGTCACCCTCACAGTAAAACAGCTTTTCTTATATTTAAAGGGAATTTCTTGTATTTCAGTTTGTGCCCGTTGCCTTTTGGATCGCATCTCCTCTGCCACTGGATACTAGTGAGAACAGTCTTAGCTCTGTCTTTAATCTCTCCCGTGCTACGTACCAGCTACACAAAGCAGAATCTGGGGAGCCTTTTGAATTAAATATTAGTCATGCTGAACAGGTTTTCAGTGTGTGGGAAGAAGGCAGGATGGCCATGTGGCACCTTTTTGCCACCTGTGATCCAAAGTCTAACAGGGTTGATGCTAAAATACCTGATTCATAGGATGTTAGAAGTCACTTGGACTTAAACTCTGGCTGAGCTGAAAGCAGTTATACCTTACACGACACAGTGCACTGCCACATAGAGAATTAGGATTGCATGCATTGCAGTATGCGAGTTCCAGTTCTGGAAGCAGCTCCTTCAGAGCTACCATGATACCCTACAAGTCCTGTAAGATAGAAGATAAGAGGTATAGTCATGACAGATTACCGGGTGGAAGACAGCTTTTTCTCTCAAATACTGAGTAGGCTCTCCAGGAAAAGAGCCCACCAGTCAAGTCAATGAATTCATAGAATTTTGCCCATCTAAATAGTTGATATGGGAACTTCTCTTGAGGGAGGCAGTACATTTCAGATGCGGGGGGTGATGAAGCTCTGAACACATTACATTAAAACACGCAGAAGTAATGATCTAGAGTGAAATAATGACCCAAGTAACATTTTGACGACCTCAAATTCCACTTTCTCTGTCCCAATTGAATGGGAGAGAGGGGAAAGAAAGAGAAACTAAAACCAGAACTCCATTTTAAGTCAGAATATCTGCACTGGCTTTAGTATTTTAATAGAGTTCTTGACAGAGAATGTTCTTTGCACTGCGTATTTTGTGTTGCAGGTAGACAGTTTGCCATTAGTTCTCCATTTTAGAGAGAGTTATAGGACTAGGATTTTCAAAATCTTTACTCCCTCTTCTCTGTCCTTGTTGGGGTTTACCTCACAACCTCTCCTAAATTTTCAGCAGTGTTTTGTGGGTTAGGCCTTAAGGCTGAAGGCAGGCAAGCCTAACAGGGCCAGCGTTCAAGGATAAATGAGCATAATTCTCTTCAAGTCTGTAGGGGATGCATCTGTTTGTAATATTGGATGATCTGGCCCACAATAACAAACAGGAAAAGCCAGGTAATCCTGTTAGCTAAGAATTTCAACCAGCGTGGCATTCTGACTTCATTTAGCTGTCAGGTTTATGTGGTGGAAAGAACTCAAATTGCACAATGGATATGTGAATCTTCAGTCAGAAGTAGCAAGGCAACTCCCTCGACCATTTATTGCACCTCTTACTTTTCTACACATTTCCACATAAACCAAACATTTCTCATTCTGTACAATGTCCCTCATTAGAAAGCTCTCTGCTTCTTTCTGATCCAAGACTGGAGACACGAGTTTTGAGTACCTGCTTCTCAACTGACACCGAGACCCTCAGCTCAGACATAGCAGCAGTGCTGCAGAGCTGGCCTGCGGTGGATGCGTGCTCTGTTCCCAGCATTTTACTGCCCACTTAGGTCCTTGGAAGTAGTAAACTTTCTTCTTGTTTCTGCACAGCTGACCTAATTGCTCAGAGAATTGAATTAGAGTACATTTTTTTTCTTTTTAATGACTAGTCTTGATTAAAACCCAAACCAAGCCAAAAGACACTGTTGTAGCACAAGATCATCAGCGATGAAGAAAAAGTTTTAATTTATTTCATAGCATCACACTGGAAACTCAAGTTTAGCTGATTAATAGCAGTGGTCTGAGGTCATTTTCAGAATCACTCTCCTGAGAAGAAACCTGTACTTATGGTAATAAGTTGTACCTCTCTAATTTTACATTTGGCCGTGCTAAAACATGGGTCGTGTGCAACTTACCCAATGATTGAGATCACTGTATCCGTTCATAGAATCATAGAATGTCCTGAGTTGGAAGGGACCCACAAGGATCAAGTCCAACCCCTGACCCTGTGTAGGACAACCCCAAAATTCACACCATACGTCTGAGGGCGTTGTCCAAATGCTTCTTGACTATTGTGAGGCTCGGCGCCATGACTACCTCCCTGGGGAGCCTGTTCCAGTGCTCCGCCACCCTCTGGATGAAGAACCTTTTCCTAATATCCAACCTAAACCTCCCCTGGCATATCTTCCTGCCATTCCCTCTCCTTCTATCATTGGTCACCAGGGAGAAAAGATCAGTGCCTCTTGTTACTTGACCTCTTCATTATTTATCCCACCCCAAACACTCTGTCCTCTGCAGACTTTCTTAGTCCTTATTTTACCTTTGTTCCTCTTTTCGGCTACAACTCAATGTAATATTATCAAACTGAAACAAAAGAAAGGTGTTGTTTCAGCATCCACATTTTAAAAATGATTAATTTTTATTTTCAGATTCAGCTCACCCCTAAACCGCTTTTGACAGTGTGAAAAGCACCTCGTTACAACCAATTCAACTATGGGGATGATTCAGGGAATGGTGAATTTGTGAGACTGAATTACTAGTCATCACTATGAGTAAGAGTCAAAGCTGTTCTAGTATTTTTCCAAAGTATAAAAGCCTTTCTGATTTTGAATGTTTGGCTGTGAACCATATCTATATAATTGTTTGTATTCATGTAGTTAAAATTCTGCTTATCATGTAGTTAAAATTCTGCTTATGGTCCCTTGTCCTGTACGAATATTGTATAATCACGAGCAGGTAATATGATGTCTTAAAGGTTTTAACTATGAAGTCTAATAAATAAAAATCCTAGAAAACCTCTGCAAAAAAGGTTTTAGATGAAAAGGACTTTCAAGGTGCATTTAATGAAAAATCATGCGATTTTTATGCTTTGATGAAAATAGCAAAACTAAAAAAACTAACTTAGAGTTGAAATGGCATGGTTTCTGTTTTATCAAACTAATGGAACATTTAGAAATAAACTCATATTATCTTCTGAACAGTTTTTTAATCCAAATAATTTTGGAGAAAAGTTATTTCACTGGCTTTTATGATCACCCAATGATGTTTGAATTTGTGATGCTAGTCATTTTGCTATTCTAGTACTGAAGTTTCTCTGAAATAATTTTTCTCCCTCCCCATTTGCTTCTTACACTTTCAATCAAACTTTGTGGTCTTACGCTAAGGCCAAGATTTCATTTTTAAGTCCTACCAATCAGTCCTGAACACCTTTTACACCCATAAGTATATATCATCACTCAGACTAATGGCTTCTAAATGCCAACAAAAGTTGTTGTCACTGTTCTAATTTCTCTCTCACTATTAAATCAACACAACTATGATTTCCCTTTCAACTTTGTATTTTCAAGAGCTGTGGCTTAAGCTAGTCAAGACATATGGGAACTAAGGACCAGGAAGGAATAAGAAGCAGTTACACTAAACATCCATATTTTCGGCACTTATCATTTTGGTGAAAGAGTTATATCGTGCTGGTGATTCCTTCTAGAGCCATTTACGAGAGTATTTTTATCTTTATCTTATCTTCACCTTTAACTAACACTGTTTCACTCTGGAGAAGGCTACCTCAGAAAGAGAAGTTGTTAAACAGTTACCAAATACACCAATGTTCTGCCAAAGTTCGAGGGAAAGCAAATAACTTGATGGACTGCAGGACAGGAACAAACTTATTACAGGCTACAGATGCAGGTGCATTTGAACAGCAGTCTGAATAAATGCTGCTTGCTTGTGCCCTTTTGGTCCTGGAACTGTTACTTACTTTTCATTCAAGTCAACCTCACAACCACGGGAAAAATGTTGTCTTGGAGTTTTCATGTATTTTACCATGAGTCCGATTTTCACCATCTTTCCTCTTTAGAAGACACTCTCCACCACTATAATCATCAACAGTGAGAAAATACTTCAGAAAAGTTCAGCATTCACTTGTGGATTATTATTCTCTGGAGTGTCGCTAAAGATTCCGGTCTCAAGATGGAAGTCCACTTATGAAAAATTCCAGCCTAGAGATGCCAGTCAGTGTCAAAGTATGTTTCCCCTGTCCACCTCTTGCAGATAGTCATTCACCTTTTGGATATCATATTACAAGATCATATCCTTTCTATGTGTCAACAGAAGAACAGGCATCAACATGCTTCTGCCCAGGAGTCTGGGCGAGTTCCTTCCGTCTTTCTGGAAAGCGAGTAGGGTATGTTAACATTTGACGAAGCACATGATAATCCATTTTTCTGTACTGCATCTTAATTATAAATGACTATCTTAGCAATGCCATGCAGAGGATGCTGGCTGAAGAATGAACAAAGAGGACGTTGTTACAAAGCAACAGTACTCTCATTTGCTTTAAAATTCTGTTTCCCATCAAAACCTCGACCTCCTGCATTTTACCACACTGCAATAGCATTTGCCAGATATGTCATGCAAAGTTGGGTACAACAGACATCTTCCTCTTGTATAATTTTCTGTTCCTACTCAATTCCTCCTGTCCACAAGGAGATGTCATGAAAGTAGTATTTTTTCCTTAGATCTTTTTCTGAGACCAAACTGATCAGGGCATGCATGTTCTGTTTGTATGGAGCACTGATTGCAGGCAAACATGCGCGATTGACCAATCTTGTGCTTCCTGGAAGGAGGAGCCAAGGTAATGCTTCTCAATGAACAAGAAGATGGAGGAGGGAAGACAACAACAAGAAAAATCAAAGGTAAGTACCTTGCCTACATGGAGAAAATAACTATATATCTCTAGTGAAACATGGTCTGAAATACCTCAACAGCTTGCTATAGAGGAGGAGGTGGAAGCAGGTTCTGTTGTACTCCCCTTCTAGGGACGCTTTGACAAGCTGCACTGACAGCTTTCACTTTTGGTGCTAAACGGCTTTATCAGCCATCTTTCTAAAGCACCATCTCTCTGCGTTCCTCCTGGCAAACAATCCTGTGTACGATATGCCTCACACTTCTTATTTTGATTTGCTGTTAGTAGAAGTAGAGCTACAAGTCTTTTGGAGTTATCAATGAATTGGTGGAGTTTAAAAATAGCCACTGGTCCTCTTACATCGTTGAAGAGATCCCAGCATGCCCTGTTCTCAGACTTCGTCCTCATTAATTCCCCGGTAACTGATACATGAAACAAGGAACTATGGCTCTGGAGGCAAGAATCTCAGCATTAGTTTCACCAACTGTATTAGTCTTGTTTTTCTCCTTTTAATCTTTGGTACTCTGTGTAACATAGCAGTTCACAGCATTGGCAAACCTGGAGCTCAAATTCAACTATAGTTTCTATTTAATCAGTATTATGCTTATATTGTCATAAGAAAACAAAATAAAAAGGAAGATCATTGCCCTGATTATCTGCCTCAAATTACTTATTACGTGCTTTGTTACTTGAAAACAGCGAAAAGTGTGTTCTTCCCTTAAAGTACATAACTCCCAGGAAAATGTGATTGTCTCTTTAGCACAAATCGCCATAAATCTTGCATGATTCTGACTGGTAGGATCATGATCTGTCATGGTTCAAGTAAACCCAAACTTTAGTGGCTGCATGACATCCGACTTTAACCTCCAAATGCACTGCCTTACAGCCCAGCTCTGTTCATACTGACAGGCCAAAGTGGTTAAAATCTAAATTAAGAAAACAGACGGCACCCGAAGAAAGACCCTGTGTGTACGTGTACGCACGCATATGTGTGTGGCTGGCTGTGAGGGGACAAGGAGTGCTGAGGGAAGGCAGGCTCAGAGAGACAGCACGCTCACTCAGCTTCCCCAAGAAGGAAATCAGAAGTAAAGAGTCGGAGAGGGGCTTCCTGCCAGCTGCGCGGAGCCATGCAGAGGGATGTAGTCTTCCTTCTCGTTCGCTAATCTAACAGAGAACTTCCCTTTGCTGTCACTCACCAGCCAAAAATGAACTCCTATGAATGCCTATCTTACCAGAAAATACTAAGACACAACATGGAAAATCTTAGTGGATGTGAAAGAGCTATAAAGTTACTGTTTGGGTTTGAAAGAGGGTCACTAGCATTCAAGCACTTTCTCTGATGGCCTTTGGTATATATATGTGGATGGTATCAGTCCATTTATTTGTGGACAGGCATCCACAACATAAAGGCTGTTGTAATGGCTGTGGCACCATTATTCACACCGTCAGTAGAAGGGCCAAGAATGGAAACAACACTGTCCCCTACCAGCTCTTCTAAAGATGCCCTATACACAAAATGGGGTGTGATATGCTTACTGGTATAGTCTCTCAGAGTAACTCTAGCTCAACCAAGATGCAGCTTTCGGACTTGTTGTCTTTCCTTGTGCTGTGGCAAGAGCGATGCAGAAAGCCTTGCCTGTAACAAACTGTACCACTCATGTCATTAAAGACAGGGGTTTGAAACCTAAAAGCTGTGTATTGCAAAAGCTGTCTGCAAGATACAGTCTACTGCATGTGTTTCTGTATGTATCCAAACATAAGAGTTTTGCAAGATGCCTGTCAATTTTTTGTGATTTTACCAATCTCAGCCAACTAAATCCAGCTAAGTACATTATTCCATGTGTGCCTGTCCCTTTGATAGCATGATTGGCTTTTACATGGCACAGTTGCAGGCTGAAATGAGAGATGAATGCTGTCCCATCCTTCTAAGACGTCCAGTCCGAAGCTCCCCATCTCATGTTGAAATGCAGCGACATTCAAACTAGTGGCAGTCCTGCCCATTAAGGAATTGATTACATTCTTTGGGATGGTAGTAAGTGTTCAAATAGTAATTTGTTTTGGTACTGATCGTGTAGTTTTAGTTAATGGTGTATTTCTGGAAAGAAAACCAGCATAGCTGGTGGATAACTATGGTGGGTCTATGGAAAATATTCTTCAGTCAAAACCTTACTAGTTCAGAGAATGTGTGCTTAAAGCCCTTGAGGATGGTTAACCAACAGAGAAGAGAGATTCTGGAAGGCAGTGGTTTGCTATTTTTCCATCAAAGTTAGATCTTAATTTCTTACTTCTTTGGAGGAAAGTTGTAATTCTCAGGAAGTAGATGAAATGAAGAACATAGTGGTACCCTGAGGAATGCACTGGTCAGCTAACAAAAGCTAATATCTCACTTTTTTTTAACAAGTTGCAGCCACTGTCCTCTTTTATCTAGGAGTGGAGCAAGAGCAAGACTATTAGTAATGTATAATATGGTCACTTGTCTTGGATTCACTCTGCTAGGTGTTATTCTTCTACATAGTCACAAAGGTCCCTAGTCCCACAGGGATGGGAAATGTCAACAGTGGCAGAGACAACTACTTTGTACAAAAGAAATATGGAAAATAAAAATTAGAAACCTTCCTAAAATATCTCAGCTTTTCTATGACAGACTCTGGTCTTTCTCATGGCATCCTGCGTACAAGATCTGCTAGTGATGCTTTGCTTTTGTACTTCATCAGTGTGGAGTGCTGCATCGCAGCATCTTTAGGCCAAACTGTGGACTACTTTTAAAAACTTTTGGTCCAGAAGCTGCTCTTTGAAACTGCCTCACATATGAGAGCCTAGACAGCTTGAGTCTGCTCCATAAGTTATGAAAATATTACAAGCCTAAAGAAAGATAATCCCATTCACTGTTCAGTGAGGACTGTCCCATCTGCTATTGTCTTTTGCAGTACCACACATTCGCCACAGAAATACAACAGAGAGATTGTGTGTGGACCTCCCCAGTTTAGCTGCAGTGTGCAGTATGCTCAGGAATTTCGGACACAAAGAAGATCCTTTTTTACAAGAAGGCGGTAATGTGCCCTTAGAATCCATTCGCATCACGTAAAACAGAGCTGTGTTTGTTCTGCCTAATGGACTTTGCATGGGGCATCTTTCTAGCACAGTCAGAAATATATTCCTTGGCTCTACCAATTTGCCCTGAGGCACTGCAGTACCCCCCACATTCTCCCCAGGGAATTCATGCTTTTCAAAATCATAGCCAGGTCCTCTTCGGTAAATGCATGTGTCCCTGGAACTTCAGTCTAGCATGTTGCTACTGGCTATGTGTCGTAACTGTAAAATATAGGTTGGAAACAGCATGGGGGTTTTGTGTTATTTCTTTAATATAAAGAGTGACTGAACTATGTGTCTGTAGTTCATCGAAGTCAATCACTATTGCTTATTGCATTGAGGAAGGGGGTTGTTTAAGGGGAATCATGTTACTACTTCAGTTACATTATAGCAACTAAAATAGCGAGCTCTGAAGTGAGCAAAACAACATAGCTTTCAGTAACTGAAGCTGAAGTCATGGAGAGATTCCTGGAGAACTTGACTTCCACAGAGGCTTGCTGAGTCAGCAAGCTCTTCCAGCTTTCTTCCCTCTCTTTGGTAGTTCCAGCACTCAACTTTACAGTCATGTATCCTCAAAAATATATATTTTTCTTCTGCAGGTCATCATTAGTTTTACTAGTTGCAGAACCTGGGAGTTAGATTTTCTTTTTTTTTCTTTTAATAGGCACAGACATTGTGCATATTGACTTTAAAATCAGTTCTGCTTACTGTCTACCACAGGCACAACAATAGAACATACAAACTTATGTGGTTGGAGTGAGTTAGGCAGATTGTGAACTCACTGAGGCGACAGACTGAATCCCAGCCAGTTTCCTGCACAACAGGCTCTTCAGATATTTTTGTTTGCATTTAGACTTCTTGTAATGTGTAGCACATTCATTTGGATGTGAGAGAATGGTCTTGTGGTTTAAGCTCTGGACTGGGATTCAAAAAATCTAGGTTGAATGCTGACTAGTTGTATGTGCTTGGGTTAGTGATACTGTCTATCCATGTTTTATAGATGAGGAACAGCAGCAAAATCCCTTCTTGCCTATTAGACTCTAAGTTCTTGCAGCCAAAGTATTTTTCTATCATTTTCTACAGCTCCTACTGCAATAGACTCAGGATCTCTGCTTAGTAGTAAATGATAAATAATTTTTAGACAAGGGTTGAAAAACACTTCATCACTGCTGGTCTGCACAGGTCTGGGGATAAGTGTATCTAGTTAGCAGAGCTGACATGCCACAGGTTTACAGAGTACTATTTACAAAAGACATGGAAAACCAAAGAAGAATTCAAATATGGTTCAAAACTTCCAAGTGGAACCTGGTTTAGCCTCCTGGACTTGCCAAGCAGGGCTGGAAAGCAGACGAGAACAGTCTTTCATGAGATTTTCCTACTTCTGGTCAGGCCAGAAATTTTGCAAGAGCAGCCTTTCTCATGATATTTTGGCACTTTTGCTTCTGGTCTTGCCTGAAGGCTGGAGGCAGAGCCATGTGAAAACACTAATGGAAAAAGCAACTTCTCTCAATGTGTTTGATCTTCAGCTACAGCCTGAAAGATTCATGTTCTTTCTCATACTTTATCTATGCCCAGCTGTTATTTGCAGGTCTAAATGTTTTTTAACTCATGCCTCCATCCTCTGCTGCTGTAAAGATGTGGCCTCACATACAGCTTAATCCTTCTTTATCAAAATCACAGGAAGAAACTGAAAGCATAAAATGAAGACTCAATCTTAAAAGAGACAATTTTGAATTAAGGAAAAAAATGTGCTGTCCCTAACGCCAACCCTGAAACTACCTTAACACCAGTGTCTATTTTAGCGCAGAACTTCCCCACTCGATGCCAGAACAGTGTGGCTGACTTGAGTGTGGACTTGATGTAGCCACTGTAGTCAGTAACAAGACTACAAGAGCTGATACCACAGACCCTCAAAGTACGAGTAATCCTACATGGTTTTCCAATCCTCAGTCTATGTCATTGTGTAGAGGATAAACTCGTTGGGGCAGGGACTGCCTCTATCCCTGAGTTTCTATCAGGTCTAGCATGACGGGCAGCTTCTCACAAATAGTGAACAGTGATGTTAATACCAGACCTTTCTCCTTTGGAGCTTTTACCCTTCGTGTAATGTAGCGAATCAGGGAACACACAAGGGTTAATAGGAAAGGATCTCTGGCCCTCTTACCAGGAAACTTTGCTTCTACCGAGATGAATAGAGAGTCTCTGCATTTTCCCTTTGACAAAAGAGATGATCTTGGCTATGGCTAGCAATCAGAAAAAAAAGTTAAGATCACACTTCCCCTCCCCCCAATTTTTCTGATGACACTGTTCCCATGAACTTCTTATCTAACCTGCTTATGACTATTTGCAGCATTACTCTAAATACAGTGACATTTGTGCCAGCATGCCTGCCTGATTTCTCTCTCACCCTGTTTATCTGCAAACACTTATTCAGTGCAATCATCTGCCAAAACCAAAAGTTGAAGTTTGGGGGATTTATAGTAAGAAACCTTGTGTTTTTTTCTGGAGTGGGGAGTAGGAGGGAATAGGAGATGAATGGACTGAGCCTTTCAGTCTTCCTTCAGAGCAGCACAGAGCATTGTCCTCACCTAATCATTCTCACCCCAGAACACATGTATGCATATTAGGACCTATGGCATACGTTCCTGGACCGCGTTCTGGAGACAGGTGATAACCATACTCTGGACCACTGAAATTTCATTTAGTCTGCAATTTATTTCTTGCTCTAACTACAGCTGTTTCTCAGATGATAAAAATAGGTTCCTGTGTGGGTGCTATCTCTGCCTATTTTGATTAAAACAAGATGCACAACTAGATCCTGTTCTGTGCCATATGATCCAGAATAAGGGAAGGGTGAAACAAAGTTTTCTTTCTAGCAAAATTATGGGGAAATGGAAAGGAAAATGATCAAGCAAGAAACAGACAGTTAATTCCCAAACCTCCAAGCCTTTTTAGAGCCTTTCCTAGAGTTTGCAAATTGCAGTGGCTAGAACACTACGCTGCAGTTGTCTCAGTACCTCGATTTGTTAAGTACATATTAATAGAAGAAAGGTACATGCCAGGACAAAACCATTAGCCCAAGGGGAAGTCAGTGGTTGATCCTTGCTTGTCCCTGTGACAAGCACATAATAGCACTGCATAGTTCTGCATCACTGTCAATATGCCAAAGGAGGAGTTAAGGACTGGAATCAGGTCTGGCATGAGCCTGGGCAGCAGTTACGACAAAACAGTGATCACTATGTTAGGCTTCAGATGGACTCACCAAAGCAGACACTTTCACTGTACTATTCTGGTTCCAAGTGGTGGTATTCTCAAGGTCTGCGCTTCTCTCAAATTATTGTACCAAGCGAGAGCAAAAGAACTTCCACATGTTCAGAGCCAGGTTCATAATGGGCAGAACTGGAAAGGAGTAGGACGGAGAGAAGTTCCATAGTTTGGTACTGACAAACTTTGTACTGTAACAAGAGTGGTAAGCCTGGGCAGAGGGTGATGAACCCAGTCTGAAGAATGCATACATCATCTACCCTCAGAGCAGACAGAGGCAAATACTCTGCACAGTGCCCTGTTAGTTCCAGTACTGATGGATTTCCTGTCTACAGAAGTCATCCTTATAAGACTTTTTGTACTGTTTTAGAAACCCTGCAGTAATACCTTCAAAAGAAGGTGTTGAAACTAAGATTTCAGGTGACTTTTAGTTTCAGCGGCAATACTGTACTTGGTCTCAAATATCTCTGACTAGTATAGGTGTTACTCTCTGTAGAGGTCACTGGAGTGGTGCAGGACAATAGCAGCAATCAGAATTCCGGAAAGAACATGAGGCCAGCTAGGGAGGCTCAAGTAATCTTGCACTTACATGCCTCAAACTTGACTAGCGACCTAATCAACAGCTTGTGCTGTTTTCATGCATCATTGCATGCTGACTGTGGAAGCAGCAAAAGAGGTTACTGTTTTCGGTCACAGGAGTGAGAATACTCATCAAGAATTAGAAACAGTTGATATAACTGAATCAGATAAAATATTACTATTTGCAAAAGTCTGTACTGAACCAGATCCCAGCTAACCTTTTATGGAGCTCTGAAAGATTATGGATATTTGGCTTTGCCTCATCCTGTTGAATGTTTGTAGACCTTTACTAAGCTGAATTGCAGAGGGACAGGAAACAGGCGTGCCGAGCAGTACAGGAAAAGTTATTATCGATTTATTCCATACAACCAGGGTACAGGTGATACTAAAAGTCTTTCATCTAGATGCATCCAAATTCACTTTAGCAGGCCTAGAAAGTTTTTGGTAGGAATCTAAACCTGGGAATGTTTATCTGAACCTCTGTGAATTCTGCCATTATCAAATAGGATTAGAAAAGAAAAATAACGTAGCCCAGGTCAAAATGAAGAATATCAGGTTAACTACTAGCCCTGGATGGGCTTAAACAAAAGTTTCTTGAATCCT